>OX578276.1:68206143-68451143 GCA_951217055.1 Gerris lacustris | reverse complement strand
CTTTAAATCCGTTTAGTAATAAGTTTCCTTTAAATCCGTTTCTGGACTCAAGCCAGGTTGACCCACTTGACTAACTTTGCTCATAAATAGTGAGTATATTCTAAGACGCACATAATTTATTGTTAAACAATAGGATTGTTTGACCATACATCGATGTACTAATAATATTTTAAAACAATCATTCATATAATCGAGTAGTGGTCCGACGACGGCGACGAGTCACCTCGAAATTATTTGTTATTGCCAAGCTATGGCAACCAAATATATTTCAATAAAAATAATGGTTTGTTTTGATTTGTTGGTCATGAAATAGATATAATAACTTATCTAAATAGATGTCTAAATTAATTTAATTAATTTTACTTTTTTTCTAAATATAAAATTAAGCCCGTTTCTACGGGCTTAACGGCTCGTATTGTACAAAAGATTATTGTATTAATAATCATTATTTAAAGTACCTTCAAATAGACCGTTTAATAATAATTAATGTAAGAGGAAAACTTTTTAGACTTAACTTTGTTTTATACTTTTAACTTAAGGTATTATTGTAAGCAGGTAGAGTTAATTTTCAGGAGTAGGCTGTAAGCCTAAACTACTTGTTTGAGATGAAAGTAACAAGTTTAGCAACTTGATCACAGCAATACAGTAACCTCGGAGTCTTTACATCAAGTTTCACTTAGTCAATACTTGCCCCTAAAACTAAGTGCCTTTACCTCTAACCATGATTAGTAGTAAAACTTTGGCTCGGTACCACTCTTCCTTTATCCTAAAACCTCGAATAAATACTTCTATAAGAATGAAAACAGAAGTGAACCGATTAAGCTTGAAGAAAAATAAAATAAAATAAAAACAATAGTAGAAGAAGATTATAATTATACACGAATGGGGAAGTCTGGTAAAACAAACAGACACACTACATCAGATTAGACAATAAAAACTTCCACTCCACAAATCTTTTTTAACTACTTAGGGACGTTAAAGTTCACGTTCCATTTTGTAACTTAAGTTCTAAAATGAAAACAAACTATCGTACAAACTTATTCCAAATTAAACTTTGCCGAGGAATTAGCTCACAGTTGCTCTCACTTGGGTTTTAATGTATTGAAATTCCTTTAGATACTAAGAAGAAATCTCACAAGTTACTTTACACCAATAAATCAGAGGTTATCCACCATTAAAACTCAAAGGACGAACAATCTTAAATGCAGTTCTTCCTGTAATAGATTCTCGAGAAAACATCAAAACAACTTGTGTACCTACGATAAGAAGTTAACTTAAACAATTGCTCTGCAAGTCCGTAAATAAAAAGGGACTTCTAATCTCGAGTTAGAACGACAGACACACAAAGCGACAGACTGACACGAGACCAAATATGTTCCTTGATGTCTAAAACCTATCCTGGATATCTGAGAAAACATTTTTTTAGGGTCCGCAGGCAAAAGCAAGGACCCTTATATTTTTCTGCGTTGTCTGTCTGTCCGTCCGTCTGTCGCCTGCTGTCACGGCTACACCTTTCACCCGATACCTTGGGTAAGATCAGAAATCGGAAGCAATACCCAGATAATGCTTATTTATTGGTGTTACGGTATATAAACAATAGTTATTTATGTAACTAGGCAGCAAAATGGAATTTTGCTGACAAGTTTTTAAGTTTTAGTTCCGAGCCAAAGGCGAGGATAGGCTAAACAAATTTACTATTTTACTGACGAGGCGAAGCCGAGTCAGGAAAATTACATGTTGACTGACGAGGCGAAGCCGAGGCAGGCAAATGTTAATTACATGCTGAGGTGTAACCGAAGCAGGTAATCTTTAAACGAGGCAGGAATGTTTCCTGTGCTGCATAGTTACATACAATATTTTATCTATTAACGGCAGAAAAATTACACTAATTATTATATTCCCTTTTTAATACATAAAAGATTTAAAGAAATTATATTTGTAAAAAAACGAAAGTTTGAATCATCAAGAAATCAAAACAAAGGCAAAACAATTCAGGGTTGCCACTTTTTTTATTAACAACTGTTTTTTAACTCAATTTTTAGTGATTTTTTAAAAATAATCATTGTAAAATAGTAAAATTTGTTTGTCACTATAATTATTTAAGTTTTAAAAAAAGATATAACTATTTAGCAGAATATTACGCTTAAATATACAAAAATAAACAATGAGGTAGTGTTTATAACCTGCGATGAAGTAACCTTTTTTTAGTAAAATTTTCTTACACTGTGACAGCAATATAACAAAATAACACACAGTATTTTGCTGACACTTTGAACTTTTGCTGACACTTTGATATTTTGCTGACACTTTATTCAAAAGAATCAAGAAAAATGACATATTGCAGACTGAAAACAGTACAACAATGCTTAATTTTGCTGGCATGAGTAGATAAAAACATATACTCAAATAAAAACCGCAATCAAATAAGAAATGCGCACGCTAATGACTAATGACAGTCGAGGGGTAATTGAAACGTTTCTAGCCTAGTCCTAGTAATTAATTAATTACTCCTAAGTTTACACATTTGGTCAAACGATAATTTTTAGTTCCGAAGCGCTGAACCTTCGGTAAACTTGGAAGCGTAGTTTAGCTGCATTAGAATTGGGGGAAAATAATATTATTTAAAATGGTCAAATGTGTGGTTGATTAATATATTGGAAACTTGTTTTTCCTACGAATATATTGTTCCATTGAAATTAAAATATACTAAATTTTGGGAATTTTTGAAATGGGAGCTCTTTTCAAATAATTTGTTTCCGAATTTTTTGGTATGGGCACTGCCACCAAATTTAGAGTCAAAATTCATTCCTCAATTCTATATTATTTTATTTTATTAAGTAATTCGAATTTCATCGAAATTAGTTTATTAGTTTAGGCTATACGCGTCTGGAGACCGCAGACACATTTAAAAAAAAAAAAAAAAACATATTTTAGAAAGATTAAACGCGTAATATATCAAAAACTGAAAATAAAATGTTCATTACAATAATTACTTTTATGAATAAAATAAGTATGAATTTGTAAATAAAGATATACTAAGAATACGAGAAAGTAAAAAAATAGACAGTAATAAATTATGAAAAGAACATCCCATAACTCCATTGAACGAGATCTAATATTTGACCAGGAATATAATAATTAAGAGAAATAATATAATTTATGCCAACTTAGGCTGTGTAAATTAAAATTAAACTAAGCCACGAAATACATACAGAAAAAAACACAATAAAGACGAAGAAGTAATTTCACGAACTAAATAAGGGGTGAAGTTTAGAACCTGAAAGATTGAAGACTGTGATAGCAGGTGAACAGTTCTTCTAGGTACAACAAAACTTTAAGAAGAAATAGAAAGCGAAGGAAGAAAGATGGAAGGAAGGATGAAAAAGGAAGAATAGTGTGATAGAAGAAGAAAGGTTAGTTGAGAAAATAGTCGATAGAGGGAGTTATCGAGGGTGCTTTAGTCAGGGTAATGTGTAGGGGGTGCTAAGGCGCTGCAGGACGCTATCGGGCCTTGTTAGCCCCTGAGGACACAATGGGCCACGGCACCAAGACCCGACCCATTTGGAAGGCTTTTATAGCCGCCGGGGCTAACTGATTTAGTCTACGGGCTCTTTTTATAGGGCTACAAAAGAAGCTGGAACGGGTAAACGGAGACCTTGGATCGTTGAAGAAATTCCATGAACCTAACTGCACGGGGAGAACCGTTCAGCAGCATTCGTTTTAGTGCTTTCTCCAGCCTCTTATAACTTCGAGGCCAAAAATATTTCAAAAATTCTGCAGACGTTAAGGTTGTCGATTCCCACAAGAATGCAAATGCCTTGATTTTCTTTGACATCCCACAATTTAGCTTCTCAATAAAATTCCAAACGAGTTCATTTTTCCCAGCAAACAAGGAACACTATAATGCTATTAGGAAAATAATCTTTGAAAACAAAAAGGCAAATTTTCATGGATAACATAAAAATATATTACAGTAAGTGGTGTCAGAGGCAATAAAAATAAAAAATTAGTTACAACCGAGAGTTCTCTCCCCTCTCTAATCCTCATTATATCGCCCAAGGTCTAACCTTGCACACACTGAGATATATTTCTGCATATAACAAAAATATTTTAAATTTGTCAGCAAGTATTATATATACATATATATACTTTTTTTAGAATTATACACAACAAAACAAATGAAGCCTTTATAACATCATTCCAGAATAACAGAGAATAATTTACAATATTGATTTGGTTCAGTTAGTACTTAGAGCACCTAAAAAATAATATGTACTTCAATTAGAGGCATTAAATAGTTTTACTAACAGATGATTTATAACAAATATAAATGCTAGAGATCAGAAAATTATAAATTCTAAGAGGATCATAAACAATAACACTACTAAGAGCTTTATGAAACATATTTGCTTTATTAAATACAAAACATGTTATCGATCATTACTACCAGAGAAAATAGATAGGCCTTAACAATCTTAGGCGTCAGATTAAAGAAGATGGATCTTTCCTCTGTTGGTAATTTGATTTTGATGTTTATTACAGAATATAAACATCAAACGACTTTTAAAACATTTTTCACCTTAACAGTAAATAAATAGTGTTATTTGATTTATTAACATAAAGCCCTTAAAGCTGCCTTCCCTAGGGATTTTATAGGAGCACAATAATTCGTAACTGGACGCCCGCATAAACAAAACTTTACCAGCAGATATACGTGGATATCTGTGGATGTTGTGGATTATTTGAAACACTTTTTAGATTATTACTGAGTTCCTTCCAGTTAGCTTTCTCCTCCCTATTCCCTTCAATAAAGACAAATATTTAAACAAACCCCCACGTCGTGGAAGGAGTCCATATGTTTGCAGAGCGGTCCGTATCTCTCACTCACTTTCACGTTAATATATGTGCTACGCGTGCAGCTCTAATTCAACAGGTGTTTTTAGTCTAGTTTTGACCTGTTTATTTTGGAAATGTGGGCTTTTAAGCAACTTCACGTCTCCTCCCCCCCCCCCCCCCCCCTAAACTAGATCCCTTTAAACTAGATCCGGGCATTTCATACGCTCCAGGGAACAAACCATACCGGACATTTGTCGATGTTTAAATTATTAAGTAAATTTTGAGTAATGCTTTCACACCAATGTTTGTGATAATGCTGGAGGTCTTCTGTTGACTTAGTAAAATGAACAGGATAAAGATCGGTCGGTTCGAGACAACTAATAAAAACTTTCTAACATTATATTTTTATAATAGTAGTCACTATTCTACAGTCCCTAAGACAAATATTCATTGTGAAAATGAAAAGGTTTAAATTTGAAAGGTTTTTTTTTAAAGGTTAAAATTTCTCCATTTCCCACCTCATCCAGTTTTATTGTTATTGAATTTATTACATTTACAATTATTTACTTTCATTCCAATCTTCACTTCCTCAAATATTAGCGTATTGTGATGCTGACTTTGGAGGAGTTACATGTTTTAAAGCCCCTGAATCAAAATAAAAAGATTAAACAGTATATGGAGGTTAGTATAGTATTTGGGGGGTTTATACAAAATGGCGTGAAAATTGAACAATTTCTTTAAGTATTATATATTTTTATAATCTACTCTTTAATACCTTTCATTTGATAACTACACAAAATTTTCAAGAAAATAGTTTGGTCCACCTGATATGAATTATCCTGGATTCCCAATTAATCTGATCAAATTTATGAAGAAAGTCAAGTATTTCCACGCCTACACAAATCCAACTACATTTATTAATGTAACAAAATAAACGTGTATATATTTTTCATTATGACAAATGGGTGCATCCGCCACATGTAGTCCATTTAAATACAAGATATAAGCCGTTTTTCGGGGAAAATCTATTTTAGTTTCCGAGATATTGATGAATATAAATTTAATTTTGTTGAAAATCGAAAACAAAAAGTAAAAACTACTACTACTATATTAACTAGGCATCGCGTGGATTTATCATGAAACGAGCTTAATGCAATAAATATTTGATATTTAGTAAATTAATAGTTAATCATGAGAGTTTATAGTTTAAAAGGATGATTGGAGTAGACGGTGTGCTGGGTGGGATCTCTCACTTCACTTGGAAGGTTCTATAGTAACCGTGCTAAAGGTGGGTTCACAGTCACATCTAGCAAATAGACACGCGTAACCGTTTGTATAGATAACAATATTATTCGTGTCTTCTAGGATCTGGGACCGAGATTATATGAGAAAGTTGGTATGAGTTGTCTCGGTCCGATTTCTTAAATCAAAATTGTTTTGATTTCTTACGGATAATACATTCATTTAGTTGATGGTAAGAATTAGATTTTTCGATAGATTTCTAGATAGATATAATATTTTGACCAACCATCCACATTTCATAAATATCAGATGAGTACTTTTGAAGATATAGTGAAAATAAATTAATATTTGTGCGTCTTTGAAAGTGAAACAAATGGGCGCAGAAAGTTAAAACTTACATGGCACCAACAATGTGCTAAATATAACATTCCATCAAAATTCCATTAAAATCGGAAGAGTAGTTTTTAAGATATGTTGGTTATTGGGATATGTGGGCGACAGACAGACAGAGAGACCGATATATTTCGAACATTTTTGGGACCAAATATGTTTCCAAATGGGAATATTTAAATCGGGGACATAAAAATTATCGTCCCCTCAGAACGATCACATATCGCCCGCTACTCTTGCTAAGCTCGGAAGCAATATCTATATTATTAAAAAAGTTTTGTTAACAAAAAAGTCCAGTGAGAAAGATATATACTAAACTGAGTTAAACAAGGTTAGGAATATTTCGAGTCCTCCCCGAAAAAAGGGTGAACTTCTGAGTGCTATAGTTTTATACATTTAGCTATAACGAAAGGAAAAACTGCATACACGCGCATGCGCAACATTACTGTTGATGTATCCGTCAGATAATGTGCTTTATCTTAAACCGGAGAACAAAATCAAAACAGAGCGAATAATTGTTGCCGTTCTCTCACTAAAATAACATATTTGACTTATAGTTTGTAAAGGAAGATTTATTGGTTAATATATTTTATTATATTTTTATTTTAACAGTAATATTGTGGTTTTTTTAATTTATAAAATACGTTTTATAAATCCTTTATCTACTACTTCAATTTTTAGGGTTTTGTAGATACTTCTCAAAACCCTAACGCCGAGGGTGATGTGTACGTCTATCCGGGTAGACGGAAAAAATGCCCACGGAAAAAATGCCCACGGAAAAAAAGCCCAGGAAAAAATGCCCACAGAAAAAATGCCCACGGAAAAAATGCCCACGAAAAAAATTCCTACGGAAGAAGTGTCCAAAATAATTAAACTTTAATGTTTAATGGTAGTTTTTAAATATGTATAATTAGTTTATTGTCAACGCTAACAAATTTTAACCTTTTTTTAAGTGGAATGGCTATTAGGGGTGTTGTATTTTTGCAATTATATTACTATAAAAGTAACGGTACCCTGGGCCACCGGACTTAAGATCTTCTTTAAGGTCAATAGGGTATAGAATAAAGTAATCAACCTTGCTATTCTATATGCTTCAAATAGCATTTTACAAAAATTAAAGAAAAAAAATGTGACATGGAGCTGCAAAGGCTCCTTAAAATCTAATTCTACTGCAAATGATAACTACATTAGACTGTGAAGCTAGGATCGTATACACTAATGTTGGTTTAAATGATTTTTGGCTTGAAAGATCCTTTTACTAATATGTTAATACATATTATAGGTAGGTATATATTGTTGAATAATAATTTTGATAAACACAATTAGTGGTTTGATCCATTCTGTGCTTGCCCTGATGCCCTCCATTACGGTAAACAACTTTTTTGAGTTTAATAAAATGTGAACGCAGACTCAAAACAGTACTAGTTCTAACATGGATAAATGATTTTATACAAAAGTCAAAAGAATGCTATGTTAAACTTAGGCTTACATTTAAATATAAAATTTACTAAAAATTATATTGGTTTAGTATTTCCTTGAAGCATTCATACTTTCCTAAAGATTAAGCATCAATGAAACCGCGTTAGTCAAAAGATAAGTTTAAACATAATAACAGACCAAGGACAAACAGGACATTTCCCCAGAGGGAAAACCGTGGATTACCACAGGTACTAAAGGGATATGTCCATCAGTATTATACCGACAAAGTTCAGATGCAACAGTAGGATTACGATTTGTTCGCCCACTCCTGTCTAGATAACCATAAATATTCAGGATTAGGCTAGTTTAATCTAGTGTTCAGTTTAACAGTGAATAGAGAGTAAAACCGATTTTAGAACAAATAATTCTAAAAACTTAAAACATCGTTTACTAAAAAAAAATTCTCAAGAAAAAAATCGGAGGCATTATGAATTTTAACTTTCATTATCTTACTAACTAAGGAGTAAAATTATATGATCTTTTTTCGGTAAATTTCAATAGAAATATACGAGAATATAATAATATATAGCCTTTATAGAAATTTGTATGGCAATCATCATTCTAATAAGCTAGCATATATTTTAAAATATTAAACACAAAACTAACTACACCTTCTAATTAATTTCTTTTGAAATAAAATCTCTACCAAGATTTGTAAATCCAAAAAAAGTCGAAACTTAAGTTAGGATGGTACAGATTTTGGAAGAAAAATAATGAGCACAGACGGTTGAAACTTATAGACAAATTAGGTCTATGACCTACCTTCCATATTTCATTAAACAAATGCCCACGGAGGAAAAGTCTTTTTTAAAAAAAAAAAAAAATTCTAGCAACAGTTTTTCCTTTTCAAGAGAATCAGTCAATGTTTGACATCGTACGTGATTATACTTCAATTCTGTGCCCATATAGTCCAGACAGAGGACCCGCGCCACTTTCACTTAAATTTTGGTATTACGCAAATTTTAGTGAAATACATAAATATAATACAAAATAAATTAATATGGTACCTGAATTTAAAAATATACTGAAAAATTAAAAAATTGAAAATGATAATTGAGACTGACTCATTTTGTGCTTATAAAAGATGAGACTAAACAACGGTATTTTATAAATTAAAAAAATAATAAAATCAATTTTAATATGTTTTATAATATTATGCTAAAATTATTTCAAAATTCAAGAAATTTCAAAATTATTACCTAATTATGACATAAATTATGACATAATTATGACATATCAAAATTATATTTTGGACATTTCTTCCGTTGGAATTTTTTTCGTGGGCATTTTTTCCGTGGGCATTTTTTCCGTGGGTATTTTTTCCGTGGGCATTTTTTCCTGGGTTTTTTTTCCTTGGGTATTTTTTCCGTGGGCATTTTTTCCGTGATTCGTCTATCCGTCGCTCTTTGGTTCGTAGGGCCCGAACCGTTTATGCTACAGTGCTGAAATTTGAAACACTGGTGCAACTTTTTGACCCAACCACAAAATATATACAGAAGTTAAAAATAAATATGCGCTTACGCAATTCGCAAAAATGTGGTACCTATATTTTTTTAATTTTCGAGTGGGTATCAAATGAAAGCTGCATCTGGGAGTGCATCCTCAATTTTTGAAAATTGCTAATTTTGTGAGGGAAAATGTGAAGAGCACCCAAAATTTTGAGTGGGTATCAAATGAAAGCTGCTGAAGAGAAGGATACAAATATATATATGCTTTTTAAATTTTGCATTCTTTATTGGTTTTATAAGTAAAAATATACCCAAACAAATCCCCCAACCATTATATAACGGCTGGTCCTAAAATTTCAAAATAATTCATAGTTATACCTTATGGTGGGGCGATCTAAATTTCTTGAAAAAATTTAATTTATATTGCTGTTATTACCGATACAAAACAATGTGACCCCCGGGACCCTTGAGATCGAAGAAAAAAAATCATATTTATATAACGGGTATGCAATCAACTACATAACCCTAAAAAGTACTTGCCCTGTGATTTTTTTATTTTATTACTAATCAAATACGTTATACAAATCACTTTATACCACATAATATATGTTATAAGGAATCACGGAAACAATGCCCACGGAAAAAATGCCCAAGGAAAAAAAAACCAGGAAAAAATGCCCACGGAAAAAATACCCACGGAAAAAATGCCCACGGAAAAAATGCCCACGAAAAAAATTCCCACGGAAGAAATGTCCAAAATATAATTTTGATATGTCATAATTATGTCATAATTTATGTCATAATTTTGAAATTTCATCCAAAATATAATTTTGAATGAAATAATTTTAGCAAAATATTATAAAACATATTAAAATTGATTGTATTAATGGTTTAATTTATAAAATACCGTTGTTTAGTCTCATCGTTTATTAGCACAAAATGAGTCAGTCTCAATTATCATTTTCAATTTTTTAATTTTTCAGTATATTTTAAAATTCAGGTACCATATTAATTTATTTTGCATT
The DNA here is from genome assembly GCA_951217055.1 of Gerris lacustris. Lineage (NCBI taxonomy): Eukaryota > Metazoa > Arthropoda > Insecta > Hemiptera > Gerridae > Gerris > Gerris lacustris. The sequence goes on along the minus strand of OX578276.1, from coordinate 68,440,723 downwards.
ATATATATATATTTCACTAAAGTTTGCGTACTACCAAAATTTAAGTGAAAGTGACGCGGGTCCTCTGTCTGGACAATATGGGCACAGAATTGAAGTATAATCACGTACGATGTCAAACAGTGACTGATTCTCTTGAAAAGGAAAAAATGTTGCTAGATTTTTTTTTTTTTTTTTTTTTTTTTTTTTTTTTAATACTTTTCCTCCGTGGGCATTTGTTTAATGAAATTTGGAAGGTAGGTCATAGACCTAATTTGTCTATAAGTTTCAACCGTCTGTGCTCATTGATTTTTCTTCCAAAATCTGTACCATCCTAACTTTAGTTTCGACTTTTTTTGGATTTACAAATCTTGGTAGATATTTTATTTCAAAAGAAATTAATTAGAAGGTGTAGTTAGTTTTGTGTTTAATATTTTAAAATATATGCTAGCTTATTAGAATGATGATTGCCATACAAATCTCTATAAAGGCTATATATTATTATATTCTCGTATATTTCTATTGAAATTTTCCGAGAAAAGATCATATAATTTTACTCCTTAGTTAGTAAGATAATGAAAGTTAAAATTCATAATGCCTCCGATTTTTTTCTTGAGAAATTTTTTTTAGTAAATGATGTTTTAAGTTTTTAGAATTATTTGTTCTAAAATCGGTTTTACTCTCTATTCACTGTTAAACTGAACACTAGGTTAAACTAGCCTAATCCTGAATATTTATGGTTATCTAGACAGGAGTGGGCGAACAAATCGTAATCCTACTGTTGCATCTGAACTTTGTCGGTATACTGATGGACATATCCCTTTAGTACCTGCGGTAATCCACGGTTTATGACCCCTCTGGGGAAATGTCCTGATTGACCTTGGTCTGTTATTATGTTTAAACTTATCTGTTGACTTACGCGGTTTCATTGATGCTTAATCTTTAGGAAAGTATGAATGCTTCAAGGAAATACTAAACCAATATAATTTTTAGTAAATTTTATATTTAAATATAAGCCTAAGTTTAACACAGCATTCTTTTGTCTTTTGTATAAAATCATTTATCCATGTTAGAACTAGTACTGTTTTTAGTCTGCGTTCACATTTTATCAAACTCAAAAAAGTTGTTTACCGTAATGGAGGGCATCAGGGCAAGCACAGAATGGATCAAACCACTAATTGTGTTTATCAAAATTATTATTCAACAACATATACCTATATATGTATTATCAGTAGCGTACACAGAAAAATTTTTCGGGGGGGCCCAACCTAATTTAATTTATATGCGGGTTTAGCATACCCCATAATTTATTATAATTGTAATTTCTCCCCCTTTTCAACACTTTAATTTCAATTTCTAACCTCATATTTAATTAAATTAAAATCCTATGAGGTAACACCTCATTATGTGATGTGATCGTTCTAAAGAACGATTATGTCTCCGATTCCAATAATTTCAAGACAGAAATCTGTTCCAGTTATCAGACATTTTTGATCCCGTTTCTGGCTGTTAGTCTGTCTCTCGCTCAATCATGGGGAACAATTCTTAAAAACTACTCTTTCGATTTTAATGAAATTCGGATGGCAGTTAATTAGCATATAAAAAGTTCATTGTTGGTCCTATATAAGGTCCAATCTTCTGGTCCCATTTCCCTCCACCACATTTCTCCATCTGCCACCATTTCTCTTCCACATGTGCACACACATACATTTATTTTCACCTTATCTTCAAAAATATCCATCTGATTTTATAAAACTTATCTGATAGAAGCTCACAGAATAATTTTAACTGTCTGCGCTGTTTAAATTTTGGTAAATTGATACTTTAAATCATGTAAAAATCAAACCAATTTTGACTAATTTAAAAAAGGAGGGAAAATTAAGTACATTTAACATGAATAAAGTATCAATATAGCAATATTTTAAGAGCGCAGACGGTTGAAATTATTCTTGGGTTATCTAAACAAACCACTACTAAACTACTACTTTAAACAAACCATTAAAATTTCATAAAAATCAGATGAGTACTAATGGAGATATAGGTGTAAATAAATGTATGTCTGTGCGAATGTGGAAGAGACATAAATAGGTGCAGAAGATTGAAACTTATACGGGATCAGCAATGTTATAACCTGGCTAATTATGACCTACCATCAAAATTTCAATAAAATTGGACGAATAGCTTTTAAGATATGTTGGTTCGCAAAAATTGAAGGACAGGCGGACACGGGACCCAAACTGAACCCTGATGTTGAACAGATTTGTGTCTTGAAATTTTTGAAATCGGAGACATAAAAATTGTTCGTTCTTCAGAACTGTCACATATCTTCCGTTTCCTTTGGTAAGCTCGGAAGCAAAACGTGATCCACACTGCAAAAGCAAACGTGGATTTGTAGCACATACGAATTTCAAATTTTTATCTAGAAGAGAATTCTTCTCTAAGAAAATTAAATACCTATTGCAAAACAAAAGAATCATTCGCTCAATCGCTGGGTAATTACATGGGACATTTAACATCAAATGTTTTCTGAACGCTATTTGAGTTTTTAGATTTAAATTTACTATTACTATGTAATATGAATCAGTTTTTTCACAAAATGATAAACCGATTTATTTATATTGCCTCTGTTTACCACTACATGTCGACGAACACTAGTCCGACCTGAGTCAGCAAGAGGGGAATGCCGCATAGACAAGAGGACCCACGTAGCGTTCTACACACAATCCTGGTCCAAAACAAAAATTTGCTACTGAAATCCACAACCATCAGTTTCCCGTTTAAGCCAGTCTAGTGTGCATATTTTAATTCAATTAATTTAATTCCATCAGCAAAAGTTCGAGTTGACACGGGCCTCATTTAATTTAATGTGCTTAACACCTAGACCTAACCTATGCTATTGAACTGGACTAAAACCACAAAAAAATCATTGAATTCAATTGGCGAAAAATCGGGCCCAGCCGAAATAGGGTCGATCAAGTTTAATTTTTAGTTCCTCTGGCAAAAATCAAGGCCTAGTCGGCAAATGAGCCGATTTATTTCATGTATCTTAATTTAATTCAATGAATCTAATTCCATCAGCAAAAATCTCGGTCCAGCCAAAATCGGGCCGCTATAGTGTTTAATAGTTTAAGTTTCATCGACAAAAATCCGGGCCCAGCCGACAGTCGGGCCCGGGGGTATAGTGTTGAATGAATTTAATTCTATCGGCAAATCCGGGCCCAGCCGACAGTCGGGCCGGTATAGTGTTTAATAAATTTAATTCCATCGGCAAAATCCTGGCCCAGCCGACAGTCGGGCCGGTATAGTGTTTAATACATTTAATTCCATCGGCAAAATCCGGGCCCAGCCGACAATCGGGCCGGTATAGTGTTGAATGAATTTAATTCTATCGGCAAATCCGGGCCCAGCTGATTTGGGGTGATTAAGTGTATACACACCATAAGATAATACTTAATTAATTTCTTTTTTTTTGGAAAATATTTACAGCCAATTCGAATGCATCTGTCATTACTGTGTTTTTTTGGTTCTTAGTGTATGGCGGGTCTTAGGTATGTAATCATTTCGGGGGGGGCCAGGGCCCCTTGGGCCCCCCCCTGCGTACGCCACTGTGTATTATCATAATATTAGTATAAGGATCTTTCAAGCCAATAATCATTTGAACCAACATTAGTGTATACGATCCTAGCTTCACAGTCTAATGTAGTTATCCTTTGCGTAGAATTAGATTTTTAGGAGCCTTTACAGCTCCATGTCACAGTTTTTTCTTACTTACCGTACCTTACATCCAGTAAACTTGGAAGCATTATGATCGTTCTGAAGAGAGATATTTTTTATGTCTTCGAATTAAAAAAAATCGAGTACGGGGCACCTCGGAACTTTTCCTTAGCTTGGAGGCCACTAAATTGGTCTTTTATATTGGTTCCTTATTTTCTACCGCTTCCAACGATATCCCATACGCCATACTTATGTCAAAAACATATTTCTACTTTCGGTAGATTCTTTTGCTTAATTCTATATTATATTTATTTCCTCTTGAAAATGGAAATTAATAGAATGTTTTTTAATGATCTCTTAGATAGGGTTACCTTAATGGACTTTAAAATTAAACATTAAGTACACAGAAATGTATGGAAATTATAAAAACTGTAACTTCTGTGATCACATCTCCTTATTTACATCCATTGATTAAATATTAGTCAACGTCGTTTAAATTAATAACTTTTTTTCTACTTACTTGTATATAAGGTCTATAGTCTATAGTCTATGTCTATAGGGTATATAATATTTATAGTAATCAACATTGCTATTTGAAGCATATAGAATAGCAAGGTTGATTACTTTATTATATACCCTATAGACCTTAAAGAAGATCTTAAGTCCAGTGGCCCAGGGTACCGTTACTTTTATAATAAATAGTAATATAACTGCAAAAATACAACACCCCTAATGGCTATTCCACTTAAAAATAGGTTAAAATTTGTTAGCGTTAACGATAAACTAATTATACAAATTTAAAAACTACCATTAAACATTAAAGTTTAATTATTTTGGACATTTCTTCCGTGGGATTTTTTTTCGTGGGCATTTTTTCCGTGGGCATTTTTTCCGTGGGTATTTTTTCCGTGGGCATTTTTTCCTGGGCTTTTTTTCCGTGGGCATTTTTTCCGTCTACCGTTATAAGTATACTAAAGTTTTAACGAACTTTGAAGAAAAGAACAACTAAATAACGAATAGTTGAAAGGAGTATAGCTCTGTTTTCGTTGTCACTAACAACAAAACGTCAGCGTAGTTCGGTAGTCGGCCACAAACAGAAACAAGCGATGGCATCACTTTACAGATTTACTTTGATATAAATGTACCAAAAAAATGGATAAATATCCCAGTTTAATGTCAAAAAAGTTTTAGAATCGACCCTATGCGTTTGCATAAGAGCATTTGGTCATATGCGATTAATATTATTTTGAGTTTTTATCACCTAATTAGACATTAATTTACTAATCTTTTAAGGAACTTAAAGGTAAAAAACACTCATAGTTTTTATTATTACACATATACTCACCGAATTTCATACAAAAAGCTATAACTTGGGGAATTTTATTCCGATATAAACTCATTTAAAAAAAAATCTTTGAAGTTACACATTATTGGTCCTTTATTATTATTTTGTAAAGAGAGCGGTCATGTCGTTAAACCGAATATTATTTTTGAGCGTTAGTGCAGGGTTGTCGTTCTTTTTTTCTTTTTTTTTCAAACGGTATTGTATTCATTTTTACTTTAAAAATACTATAGATCTTACCTAATCTTTTATCTTACCTAATTCTTTTCTATTTATTATCACAACAATATGATATCATCTGAATATTATAACCTCACATGTAACTATTATATTTTTTTAGCCCCTATATATGGGGCACCATGGGATAAATATGATATTTATCCCATGGTGTCATGGATGGTACATATCGGTGCATTACTTGAAGTGAGTATGGATTAACTATTTTTTGTAAATAAAATTAGTAAATTTAATGTTTAATTTAAGCTCAAAGCTCATAAATCCTAGCGAAACAGCAATTCAACTATTTAACTATTTTTTACCCTATTTCAAATATTGGTGTCCTAACGTGCTCCATATTCCTCTGAATAAGAAAGTTTCATACGAGTAGTATCCAACAGATTTTGAATTAAAATCGTCAGCAAATTTAGAGTTAAAATTAATTTCTCGATTTCGCCTCGGAGTATGATTTTTCTGCATCTGTTGCCGATTTCATCTAAGTAGGCATAGTAGTTGGATCAACAACAACGCGTACAATCCACGCGTCTTTATAGCCGGCGACAACAGACCGGCATTTCAAAAACCACTTATTTTAACTCGTGTTACCCCATCAAAATAAAAGTACCCACGTACGATAGTTTCCCTCTTTATATAGACTTCGTATTTGTGAAAGTAAAACTGTGAAAGCTTTTTTCGCTGATTTAATACATAAAATTTATCACATGCTGGAGGGTTTATTTGGAATGAAAGTCCTTCGAATGATATATATTTTTATTTCATCAAAGCTTTCACCCAGGGAACCTGAGCTTCTACAAATTAAAATTTATTACATGAGTTGTAAAAGAAAAAAACAAAACAAGTCTATTTGAATTACAAAGGAAACCCAAGTACAAAAAGTCTTTAAAATCTGTCCGCTCAAACAAAATGTGGTCATAGCGAAATTGCACAAAATGTAGTATTTTATTAATAAATGATAAATAAATTAAAGACAGGAATCTATAACACTTGTATAATGAAAACATAACCAAAAGCATTGCACTTATTGTCCTTGTGGTTAATTAAAGAGGTGTGGAAAACCAGGTAGGATAAATAGGTAAGGTAAGTGGAGCTTTTTATTTCATAGAAAGCTTTAATGAAATATAACTATATATCATTCAAAGGACTATCATTCCAAATACAATTATTGTTATTATTACTACAGCTGGGGATGCATCACAAGCAAATTTAGTTAAAGAGAACCTCTTATATTACCACCAAATACTTTCATCTAGCAATTGTAATAAAAGATAAACCTATACCATTATATATATTTTTTAATAATTCTTTAGACTGTTATCTACATAAATATATATATATATATATATATATATATATATATATATATATATATATATATATATATATATATATATATATATATATATTTGTAAAAGGTAGGGAAGGCTGATAGGAAACATTTTTACTGGATTTCTACCAACAAAATATGAGCCCATATTGGAAAATCGATTTTACCTCCCGAAACCGGTAATAAATGGTAATAAGAATTTTATTTCCAAGGTATAAAATAGAATATGAGAGACTAAAGCGAGTTTCAATACAGATATGTAGGTACAGTATAAATTATTTGGAAATATTCAGTGTGAGTGAGCAATAACTGGGCTAAATTATAGTAGGGCTTGAAATGTATTAAAAAAGTTGTCAGTTGTATTTACTCACTACCTACATAATACATCTACTACTATCTATGTATGTTTATTTATTTATTTATTTGTTTATTGAAGATTTATTTATTTATTTGACTAAATTTATAAAAAATAGAAATAAAATATGTATACCAAATTCATTGTGAAATATTTCTATATGAAAAAGAAAAAGCCGTCACAAGCGCAAATTAATAAACAAGGATATTTATTTAACAAACAAGAAATAAAGAAATGTATAATTTGGGAGAACCAAAACCGCGCTATAAAAAAAATTATATTAATAAAAATTTTAAACAAAGGAAACATATTATTTACTTTATTTAATTAGCCTCTGTCCTTATCCTATTACACTGTACCTTAAACATAGAGCACTATAATGTAAAAAGAATTAAATTCTAAACAAATTCGTGTCATTTTCAGCTCCGTCAAATTTGGAGTTATCGATTTAAAAATTTCGCTTTGAGGTGTGGCCCTTCTGAATATGTAGGTACACCAAATTTAATAAAATCATTTTGCAGTTTAACGATTAATCTTTTCTAAAACGGAAGAATGAAAAAAAATAAATAAATAAATAAAATACTCAGAAGGGCTTTAGAATTTTACATCTAATTTTTTTTTTTTTTTTTTTTTTAACATGCTGTTAACAGAAGATCATAAAAAGAGCATTAGCATGCTTCTAAAGTAGCGTACACAAAAACAAAAAAATCATACTCTGAGGCGAAATACATACATTTTAGCTTTTGTTTTTAAATTTCAGGGCTGCCTCCCAAAAACTCTGAAATGTAAAAAAAAATATGTGTGAGACTCTCACACATTAGAAGTGAAACTTAAGTTCTAGAAACAGTTGATTTTATGTTCCCTCCTACATATTAATATAATATAATTATATAAATATGTCACATATATATAATTATGAGTTTAAATCGTTCTTAGAAGAAGTACGTAACTCAATTTTACTCGTGTATCAAATCAAATTGCCCCCTTTATATACTATGTTCATATTGAAATGAGGATTTGTTGGTCCCAACATGAATTAAACACTAGAATTGTTATTAGATATAATTAATAATGAAATAGCACAATAAACCTTATTTAAGTGATGCATATTATAGAAATTATTTCGTAAATATGTAACATAAATATTTATAAACAAGAGTTTACAATGCCGCCACAGTCAGATCTTCTCAAAGAAACATAATTTCAATTAATAAAATTTATTGATAACATTTTAGCGAATAATGAAGAAGAAACATGAAAACAACATTTATATATATTATATTATTATAATGTATATAATATTACGCTTATATACCAAATCTGTTTATTGAACACCTTCTAACTCGGTGGTACAAGGGATAGCGCGATTGCCTGTTAATGTTAAGTCAAGGGTCGGAGGATCGAGATTTTTGACATTTTCATGTCTTGGCTATGGCACATAAACTCGAAAAGCTTTACTAAAAATCGACACCAAAAAGCGTTACACGTGTAACAGGGAGTTAGGAGGATATAGGAGTCTGCCCGCTTTCACTATACGTTCTCCTCCTACCGCGCTAGGTAGGGCCTACCCACCCCTCCCCTCCAGATCGGCTACCTGTTCCACGTCCATCTCGGTCCACGTCTTACTCTCTTCGCTTCTCGCTACCACTCCACCAGTCGCTCGCGCCCCCCCCCCCCCCCAACTACAACTTCTGTTCGACTGCTCCGATTTGCAAACGACAAACGCCATAACCCTCAGAATTTTATTTCTAATAAACCTACATACATAAAATTTATTATTGCTTCCGAGCTTACCGAAGGGAACGGAAACATTGTGTGCACTTTTGAGAAAGAAAAAATTGTAATTTTAAAAATTCCAAGACAGAAATCTGTTTCAGACATCAGAAAACATTTTTTGTCTCGTGTTTGTCGGTCTGTGTGTCCGCGAACCGTGAAACGTGTGACATGAGTAAAAGTGGACCGATGTTGGTGAAATTTGGTCGATACCAATGCCACACATTGGACAACGTTATCCGCCCAAGCGTTCACGCGCAACACTCGCGTAAGCGTGAACTTCAAATTAAAAATTGAAATTTTAGGTCTGGGAAAAAATCTATCTTAATCTATTCAATGAGACAAACATTTTTTGACAAATACAATTTTTTTAATAAAACCAACATCGACACCGCTATGAAGTGTTAAAGATCGCTAAAACTAAATAGTTTTTATTATGGAGAGAACGCGGGGAGGGAAATTGGAGGCGGTTTGGTTCCCCCACCTCTTTATTTGACCTATCTCTTCAATAGCACAGCGAGTCTAGGGCCTAGGGACCTCGAGACCAGGCAACAAGGCTTCATTTGGGGGGAAATGAAATAAATTAGACATTAATGGAATTTAAAAGCTTAAAATCATAAAAGTATATGCGATAGGACGCGAGGAAGCTATGTGCCACTCTAACTGGCAGTGTATATTTTATTATTTGTTATACTATAATTATTTACATTTATTATAAAAATATGGGTGAAGAAGCTAAAAGATTACTTCTTAATAAACTGGAAAAGAAGAAAAGTACTTTCTCTCTTCGTGCACAACATATGTTCGATTTAATTCCTAATTTACAAATGTATGAATCTGCACGATCAAATTTTTTGACATTTTCATGTCTTTAATTTGGCACATAAACTCGAAAACGTTACCAAAAAACGGCACCAAAAAGCGTTATACAAGCGTTACCAAAAAACGACACCATAAAGCGTTACAGGAAAATGTCTCACTGTCTCTCGCAATTTTTTACAGGTAAATCAACTGCCAAATTAAGCCGACAGTTGATATAAACTCTATCACTTAGACGAGTCTCGAAATACAAAACTTCGTTAAATGCAATTTTGTTAATTTCACTTCAAAAATCTTTCTCTTGGACGAGCCTCGAAACCAAAACTTCGTTTCACGAATTTGTTCATCCAAGCCAATTTACTATACCACGCCTAAAGAAGTTTCACTTAAAAAAAAACCAAAAAAAAAAACCTGTTTCAACGATTTTGATTTAATAATCCTAAACTTTAGTCCAATTAAATACGAATTCAACCATAAAGGTAAATTGTTTTCGCAGGAAAAATCTAGTTTCCAAGTTATTGATGAAAATACATCTGACTTAGATGAAACTCTAAAATGAAATGTAAACAATTACTAAACACATTTTAATTGTGTTTACTTATAAATTAATTAATTTAGATGTAACGGGGTTTATATACAGCTTCACTATGTGTATGTGAAAGTTTTGTTCAAGTTTGTCAGACCGAATATCTTCTTGAAAAAACTGAATGACAATGCTCAGTTCCAGGCATCAAATTAAAACACATTTAGACCCACCCATACGATAAACCTATAAGTTGCCATGACATAATTACTCGCGTATTACAACGCCACGACGCTACCTTGCATGATATATTTTCACCTATTATATTATAATTATTACAGACATACAGTTAATGTTGGTTCAATATAATAACCTAACCAAAAACTGACTGAGCTGTGCAACCATCATTTTTCGTAACAATAGTTAAATCGAAAGAGCTCTTTGACTATTAATGTGTTTATGTTTTTCAATAAAGCTAATAAAAAAGTAGAAGTGTCAGAGAAACAACTGTTTCAACAACGAAAACTAACAACCAGGTAAAATAATCAAATTATATAAAAAATTCAACTTGAATTGATAACACTCTATGGTAGATCATTAAGTTGAGTGTTGGTACAGAAGTGATCCTTAAAGGTAAAACAATGTAATTAAGTTAAACAAAATTATGAAGAGTTAGGGATATACATAAACAAAGTTCGAATCAAAAAATAACCAGCTATATAACATACAAGAGCTCAAAATTAATAAATGGAAAAAGAATTTTCGCAATTCTTTTTTTTTTAAATTAACAGGTCATATTTAGAATATTTTTTTAAAAAATATAAGAACGAGAGAGGGAGAAAGTAAAAAAAAAGAAAGCATTTTTTCAACCGAACATAAAAATAACAGAAATGTAATATTACCACAAAAAATACTTCATCCGTGAATTTCACTTTTTTTATATTACACAAAAATGTTTTAGAATAAAGAGGGGAAAAAAACACTTTTCACGATAAAAGCGTATCCTCCCGGTGAACATACGTCACGGAGGTCAAATTCATAACAAAAATTACGAAGTGGGGGGGGGGGGGATGTTTTGAATTTGAGTAAAAGAGGAGGACGATAAAAACTGTTTGCCGTATTAATGTAGATGAGGAGAGAAGTTTGTGGTGACCACCACTACTCTTTGTGGTCAACACAAATATTTTATCTTGGGAATTAGCTTTGGCGCCCGGCCTTTAACCTTTGCCTGATACTAAACTAGCTCTTAGTATCCCCGACTCGAGCAGCTGCCTTACCGACCTCTTTCAAATTATTTACAGTTGCTCTTTTAGCTGTAGAAGCCTGACTTCCAACTTTCAACCAGATCCCGGCGCTGCTGGAATTGTTAACCCACTTTTCATTATAAACGAAAATCATCTACTCTCGAAACGGGTAAAACCCAAAACTCGGCGTAAATTTAATAACGCAAAATAACAAGTTGTGAGAGAATTAATTTTCTAAAACGGAAAGCAATTAATTGAATGAAAAAAGCGACGATGACGGATGGTTGATCGGATTAAAAAATAAACTACATTAAAAACAACGGAAACAAAAGTATTAACCTCTTTTAAACCAAATTGTATCGTAAATATGTATCGTAATATAAAATAATTGTATCCTTTAATTTATAATTAAAAATTTAAACCTCCACAGGATTACCTTATTATCTATGCAATAATTATTATTAATACATTTTTGAATTTTAATGGAAAACAATTAAGAATTGAGTATTCTATAAAAAAAAAACGACTACATCAAAAAATAAAAACTGAGAATAACAATAATTTAAATAAATAAATGGTTACATAAATAAAAAATTGGTAAGGCGTGAAGTCTCACGTAAAAAGGGTTTCGTTGGTATTGTGAACACAAAATTAGAAAGGGGGGGGGGGGGGGGAGAAAGAAAAGTTTTTTAGACAAAATGGCGCCGAAAATTAAACATAACCCCTAAGTGGTATATATATTTGTAATCTACTCTTGAATACCTTTCATTTGATTCGCCACTCAAAATTTTAAAAAAATATTTTTATTCGAGAAACGTTAATTATCCGCCATCTTGGATTTCCAGTAGCTCAGATCAAATTGCTAATCTTATTTTTTCTATGGCCCAGTAGACCACACATTTTGCATATTTTTCTATATTTTTAGTAACAGCGGAAATACGATTTTAGGGGGGGGGACACGAAAAATTTCGATGTTTTTTGACAAAATGGCGCCGAAAATTCAACACTACCCCTAAGTGGTATATATATTTCTATTCTACTCTTTAATACGTTTCATTTGATACCCCACTCAAAATTTAAAAAAAATATTTTTTTTTAAGTGACATGAATTATCTGCCATCTTTAATTTCCAGTAAATCAGATCAAATTGCTAATCTTATTTTTTCTATGGCCCAGCAGACCACACATTTTGCATATTTTTCTATATTTTTAGTAATAGCGGAAATACGATTTTAGGGGGGGGGACACGCAAAATATCGATGTTTTTTGACAAAATGGCGCCGAAAATTAAACACTACCCCTAAGTGGTATATATATTTGTAATCTACTCTTGAATACCTTTCATTTGATACCCCACTCAAAATTATAAAAAAATATTTTTTTTCGAGTGACGTGAATTATCCGCCATCTTGGATTTCCAGTAGCTCAGATCAAATTGCTAATCTTATTTTTTCTATGGCCCAGCAGACCACACATTTTGCATATTTTTCTATATTTTTAGTAACAGCGGAAATACGACTTTAGGGGGGGGGACACGCAAAATTTCGATGTTTTTTGACAAAATGGCGCTGAAAATTACCCACTATCCCTAAGTGGTATATATATTTCTATTCTACTCTTCAATACGTTTCATTTGATACCCCACTCAAAATTTAAAAAAAATATTTTTTTTTAAGTGACATGAATTATCTGCCATCTTGAATTTCCAGTAAATCAGATCAAATTGCTAATCTTATTTTTTCTATGGCCCAGCAGACCACACATTTTGCATATTTTTCTATATTTTTAGTAATAGCGGAAATACGATTTTAGGGGGGGGGACACGAAAAATTTCGATGTTTTTTGACAAAATGGCGCTGAAAATTACCCACTATCCCTAAGTGGTATATATATTTCTATTCTACTCTTCAATAACTTTCATTTGATACCCCACTCAAAATTATAAAAAAATATTTTTTTTCGAGTGACATGAATTATCCGCCATCTTGAATTTCCAGTAAATCAGATCAGATTGCTAATCTTATTTTTTCTATGGCCTAGCAGACCACACATTTTGCATATTTTTCTATATTTTTAGTAATAGCGGAAATACGATTTTAGGGGGGGGGGACACGCAAAATTTCGATGTTTTTTGACAAAATGGCGCTGAAAATTAACCACTATCCCTAAGTGGTATATATATTTCTATTCTACTCTTCATTACCTTTCATTTGATACCCCACTCAAAATTTTAAAAAAATATATTTTTTTCGCGACGTGAATTATCCGCCATTTTGAATTTGAACAGCAGATAATATTGAGTTCGCTATATTTTTCCTGTGTGCGCGTCAAAACGATCTTTTATACTGGAAAGTTTCACGTTTTTATCTTTTTTGGTTCAAAAGTTATTGGAACCGTACAGAGTGACAGACGGACACAGGAACGAAACTATAAGGGTTTCTTTTTTTTGGTTTTACCAACGAAACCCTAAAAATGAAAATGTTGAACTTTTACACTGTTTTATTTTTGCAATATTAATATTATAAAAAAAAAATGTTGAGAGAATACTAGGTCCATAAATGAAAAAAAAAGAAAAATGTTACATTGTAAAGTTAAGATTTTTAAAAGGCTTTATAATAACCATTTTAATAACTTAAATTTTTTACCCTCCGTTTTTAAGTAAAAAATAAACAATAGGTTTAATTGTACTTTCCATTGCCATTAGGCTTTAATATATATTTTAAGTCTTTGGTTTTATTATAACCCAAAGTTTAAAAATTTCACAAGTTTAAAATTGAGTTTTAAGAAATATTATATTTTACTGTCAATAAAGTATTGTTATGCATGAAATTAAATTGGGTCCTGACGAACTTCTTACCTTACACTCATTCAAATTAACAAAAATAATACTAAATACTACGATTTCAGTTTAAAAAAAAAAATCTATTTTATCCTTCAAAACTATTATAGCTTGAGCATTGTAGTATGCACCATTTAAAAGTTCAACAAAATGAAAAAAAGGGCGATGAAAATGAAAAATGATATTTTTAAAATTTAGAAAAACTTTGAGCTGTTACCAGACAAACTTCCTCATATACGAGTTCATAATTACTTAGCCCAGTATTTTCCATTTATTAGTTTTCGTTGGTAAATTTAATTATTATTAAACATTTCATCAAAAATGTATCATAAAAATAACTTCTCCTCGGCGGGGAATCCCGGCCTCTCTCCGTCCGCGTTAAAAGCTATTTCTCAGGAATAGCTTTCAAATATAGGCCGGGAAAACGGCCTATATCGTTAGATTTGTAATTAAATGGACTACATTTTTAGATATTTTAATAAAAAATCGTCGGAACCATGATTTTTTTATGAGTTTTTGTGGGGTAGCACCCCTAAATTCGGTGCTTTTATGTATGATTTTGCAGAATATATATGCCAAATTTCGTCAAAATCAGCCCAGTAGTTTAGACTTCACGCGTCTGCACAGACAACTGACAAACATTTTTTAAAAACCACTTAATTGGACTCAGGGGACCTCAAAACGTGTAAATCCATCAAAATCTAATTTTCAAGCTATCACAATACTTTCTAAGATATCCCATTTTAAATCGGCAAAAATATGGTTGAAATTGATAAAAAACGTTGCAGTTGATTCAACACTAAGCTGAATCTGCAAAACCGAAAATAGTGAAATATATTTAAAATTCGTGTTAATTATTTTTTAATTATTGGGATGGTTGAATTGGCCTTTAAGTTTTAGGTAATTTGTATTTCCACAATTAATAAATTTTATTATTTCTCAAAAAGTTATATTTATAATTTAATTTATAATTAGGTAATATATTTTTCTGACACCTCATTTAACCAGAAACCTCAATTAAATGTAAGAACACTTACCTGGAATGAATGAAATTCTGCTTTAATAAAACTTAATTTACCTTTATAAAGACAATTAAACCGCTTACCTATGGGAGGACGAACCTGCGAGAGGTATTTTTATTAATTATGTACTAAATTTAGTATGAAGTGATTACAAACCAAAATATTTGTAAGCATGTAGACGATTTGTTCTTAGTTATAAAAGCTAATTTTGTACCGAAACGTTTATAGGAATTAAATTCATTCGTCCCAAAATTCGAATTCACTTAAGAACTAGAAAGAAATAACTAAATCATGTTTTTAGAAGTAACAGTGATCAGAAATGAAAATCTAACTACACAATGGAACAACAAAATAATCAAAGACAATAAACTGATACCTTAACTTCAAATCAAATAACCCTTTCAACCGAAGAAAACTTAACCAAATGAGTTATCAACTTAACAGCCCACAATTTATTCCAGAAATTAAAACATTGTATTTCACAGAATAATAGACAATTTTTATCCTCTAAAATTAATTTTAAAAAATTGTCACAAAAACTTAAACCACATTGGAAGTATGAACCCTATAACCAACAGCTTAAATCCCCTTCATTTCTCTAGTTTAGGATCGTAGGAGTGTATATAAATGGTCGATGGGATAGTGTTAACAAACTTTTTAAGAATTTGACTGGTTGAACCTTATAGGTTAGCAAACAAACCTTTTAACAAACTAACATACTGCTTTTATTCAAAACTGAAATATCCGGTACTATGAATTAATGGGCATCAACTACCAAATACTGAGTGGTAATTTTAAAGTTGTGTATACAGGAGAAACCCGGAAAAATTGGCATAGCTTTATTTTCCTAGACGCGACTCCAGCGATAGTCGCCCGACGACTATCGCAAACAAATATTACGGTGCCAATTTGACAAATTCAAATTAAAAATTATTCCCGCCAAACTCACTTCATAATTAAACGAATTATTTTAACATAATATAATGATCATCTTCCAAGTTGGACATTTTAATGTTTGGCAAAATTTTCAAAAATGTTATATTTATTCTTTGACTTGCGGCTGGTTTTTATATTATTTACTTTTAACGTAGGAATAAAGTTTTTCTAATATTTATCATCTATTTTTCAAGTCATGAAGTGTTTATTGGATGTTTCGTTGTTTATAATGAATATACCCTGAGAGAGGGTGAAATATATTTAGAGATGAGGTAAAACATTGTTTTATTTTATTCACCCCTTAAAGTGGCCTAACTGATTTAAGTATAACAGCTAAAAGGAAACAAACTACTGAGCTGTCATAATATATTTTTCGCAAACCGTGCTTTTTTTAAAACAATTTTTGTTACTTCCTTTACCTACTCATCTTAAGGGATATAATATGTATATGTATATATTATCACAGTATCATTTAATTAAACTGTTGATTGAGATATGAATTATCCTAGATTTGTCTTAGCTATAGGTACCGCTGAAGCGAGTATGATGTGTGCTCCTTCGTGAGCTATGTAAATCAGAGCATTACAGCCTGGGATCCTGTGTAGGCACCCTGGAACCCCCTTTGAACGTTTTCTTGTCGATTCATAGATGTGAAACAGAGCGTCATGGCAGGGGATCGAACCCCGCCGACCTCGATTCATTGATCGGTGTTCAATTATATAGGTTGAAACTCATAGCGGACTGATTAGTGATTTACGTTTTAAATATATTTACTTTGAATTGCTCCGTGTACGTAGGGCCTAAGATCTAATAAGAAATGATTTGTTTCGCCTATAAAAAGGTAGATAACCCGAAAATTTAACGATAAAATAATCATCAACATTTAATTTCCTGTGTAAAATTTTATCATTGCGACTGAATGTCAGACTTGACATAATTCTAATAGATAAGTGAAAGTTAATTCAACTTGGAAGAGTCGGTGTCGGGGTGAATAAAACCCGACACGATATTTTCTCTAGAGGGAGCAGCTGGTTCATTATCATGCCTCGTTTCTTTACCGCTTCATGCATCCTCCCCGCAGTAACTTTATGATTCCCGTTCAATGCTTTATGATTATTAGCTGTACTCTTGAAAATGAGAAAAAGAGAATTTGCTTCTATTTCTTCACAGTAACTTTAAGTTTGTCTCATGATATCCTATCATATGACACGTATAAATATCGTTAAATTGTCGTTTTATAATATAGAAAACTTTTGTTTTTTAATGTTATAGTTATAAGTTAGTTTTTTCTTATTTAAGTAACATTATTTTACCCCGATTTGGCACAATAATAAGATTATACATATTTGTTAAGGTAAGTATATATATCAAGTTAATTTACTGTAAACAAAGCATTGCACTTACATAAATTATGATTCAGAATTTATCGTTATTATAAAAATATATTAGGGTCCGTAGGCAAAACCAAGGACCCTTATATTTTCCTGCGTGTGTCTGTCCGTCCGTCCTGTCGCGTGCTCTCACGGCTACACCTTTCGTCCGATCACTTTGAAATTTGGCATGTATGTGTCTTGTACCTGCCCACATATTTTAAAAATATAGCGACTTAAAAAAAATATTTTTCAAAAAAATTAGGGTAAAAAAACTTAAAGGTTGAAATTTTTTATTTTTTTTTTCGACACCGTGAGGGGTATCATACATGAAAGGGTACGTCGAGCTGATTACAAAAATATATAATTCTTTGGTTATAACTTTGATAGGGCGGGCGTAGGAAAGTTTGAAGTGGGTGTGAAACGTGTCCCCCCCCCCTCTATCTCGCTTATGTGAAGAAAAATCTGAAAAAATTCCTGAACATTCTTCGACCTCGAAAGTAAAGATACCACTTTTTGGAAATTTCGAAAAAAAAAATTATTTTATTTTTTATTGACAAAATACGTTTTTTTATAATTATGGTCCTTTCGATGTATTTATATGGTTGTAGTTTGGTTCAGTGGCAAAAAAATACTTTATCAGAGTGTGTTTTGAGAATATCAGACCCGTAGAATAGTTCAAAGTAAGCTTTTTAGCATTTTAAAAAAACACTGTTTATACACTTTACAGTTAAACACTATACATATAGTGTGGCCTACGGACCCTCGCTGTGTGCTGACCAGCACACACTTGACCTGTTTATTTATAGAATAAGCTTTAGGCGATCCATTTTCATTACGTGATGTAAAGGGTAGTGCTTACACGATATCAAAATCCTAGAACTAGCGAATTTGCTTAGTATTTCCCATTTGTTAATCTAATCGCTAGATATTTACTATGAAAGGATATGAATCACAATTTAAAAAACACGATTTTAGAGTTACAAACCACCATTAAGTGAAACATATTTTATTTTTAAACATGATAATAATTAAAGTTCCTTCTAACAAAAAGTAATTTTACAGCACAAAATGACTCCACTGCTCATTCATACAACTGGCAATAATTATACAAACTAATTAACAGATCTGTTTATCACGATCTTATCAAAATTTGTAATTAGGGTTCGCCGGCAAAACAAAGGGTCCTTATCATTTCTAGCGTCTGTCTGTCTGTATAAAGGCCGCCTCTCAATAAAAAATTGTAAAACTTTGAAAAGAGAAATATAGAAAAGCCCCAAACAAATCATTCGTTAAAAACCAAGGGTTGACATTTGTTTTAACGGATATGCGTCATGTAGTGGGGGGAGGGGGGGGGTGTTAAATGAAAGAAGAGGAAGCCCAGTATACAAATATATATTTGGTTTTGTTTTTGTACCGATTCATCACTGCGCCAAGTGTCCTTAAAAATTTCGTTTTTCATGTATTCCCACCCTCTATTCTATATCAAAAAAACGGTTTGTAAGGCATTCTTTTATACGTCACATATACTATGAGAAAAATTCCTCTCCTGCAAATTTTTAAAAAGTGTGGTATAGAAACCAGTTTGAGCTGGAGACTCGGAGTAGTGTCATTGCCTTTGGGCAGAAAAAATGCTTTTTGTTTTACGTCATTAAAATAAACCATTCACAAGTTATAGCTGCAACAAACTGTAAATAGCCGGCATCTAAAAACAGCTTGGCCGATTATGTTGGTTAACCAACTCGTCCAATTTGTTTAATTGTATACCTGTGAGAGTGCTTAAAGCACATACTAGGCAACTTTATTTATATTTATTGTTTCCATGCACAACAAAAAATAAAGAAGCATTGTAATTACTCTCAAGGACGAAATTATTTTCTCTTCATATTAAATATTTCCACAACCTAAATGCGTATTAGACATCAGGGAAAACTTTTGGTCGTGTCTGTTTGTCCGTCACGTACTTATATACACCTATATATTATGTCTGAATTTGAAAAAATTGGATGATATATCCAAGTTAGCCACACAAATAATAAACCAATTCTAATTTCATGTTTCAAGTAAGCGCACAATCTTATTTCCAATTGAAGTTCGAATTTTAAAATCAATCTCATAAAATTTTATTTTAATGCTAACCTAATTGGTCAGAGAAATAACTTATATCTTTAAATCACTAAAATTTATCAGTACTTGTCCAAATAATAAAACGTTAATATATAAATAATTTAAAACTAACTACTATATAGTAGTGCATGTATTATTCTATTGTTTTAGTAACACTTCAATTGTAACGGGTAAACAGATATAATCATTAATAAAACAAGACATGTATTCTACCATAGACAAATTCACAGGTATTTAACATTAATTAACTAAATCTCAAGACTTAAGAGGGAAAATCAGGACGGTAATTTAGGGGTTTTTAAGGTTTTATTATGTGGGCGTGTTGTTGCGTCGTTTTTGTCTCCCATTATTAAGGCAGAACCTCAAGCTTTCTACAACATTACACACGTGCCAGCCGGAGGGGAACCGTATTTAGAAGAGAATATGGTTTCTCTTTGTAAATCCCAAGCGCTAAACAGCCAAGCGTGTTTTCTTTTTAACATGGAATTCATAACAGCGACAAACAGGAGAACCCTAACTAAACATCTATTTGTAAAACAAGGCAAAACCACAACACAGCTATCCTATTATACTTATTTAACTTTAAAAAAAACTTCCCTTTATTAGATTTTTTTTCGCGTTTTCTTTTAGTTTAGAAAAGATTTAACCAAAAGTACGAACAACAAGTTAACGTTCAAAAGATGGAATGCAAAAAAAACCCACAGCAACCGCATAAACAAGCTTTATAAACATGAGACTACTTTTTAAAAATTTACCTCTGAATTATAAATTTTAATAACACACCGAAATATGAGTATGCGCATCAACACAAATATATATTTATACAAATAAATCCACATACAAAGTATTCGAAGGGGAAAGGTGCTTTTAATTCCACCAAGTAATATTACTTAGTTCTCAGCAGGAAGAGAAACTGTAAGAACAGACAATTCCAACTCCAAGCTTAATTACACTTAAAATTTCTTAATAAAAACCACCAGGTTGTGGTAAGTTTAAACAATATAGCCAAGTATATTATGAGCCTGTTTCCAGCGAAATGTAATTGGCTGTTGAAACTCCCACTTTATTTGTACAAAATAAAAAGCATGTAGTCCTCTACATTTTCCTCTCGACAATTTCACTCCGTTACTAATTAGTCCTTCCAGTTACACAGTTTCTTCTTTCTTTTATCTTCCAACAGAGAGATGAATAAAAATCGTGACATTTTTTCCTACGTTAGTTATTTCTATTTCCTTTTTCTCTCCAGGACAGACAAGTATTTCCGTAAGTTTCATATTCTTTACACTTTATTTCGTTTGCTAAAGAAGTGATAAAATTCCTTCTTCTCTACTTTCACCTTCTTCACACTTTATTTTTTTCTGCCACTAAAGCACCATAGTGATAAAAGTTATTACTTTTATGATTCTATCTCCACCCTTTTTCTTTCTCTCCCTTCCTAAAAGATAATATTACACACACACATTTATAGAGAGTATGTGTATATTCTTTTGTCACTACTCAAGAACTCAGGTGACAAAACTCCAACATAATATCATATTTATTTCTTATTTTACCAAACTGTTTTTACTTTTCCATATAAAGAGAAAATATTTGATGGTGCGAAAATTCAATTGAGATTTTGATAGATTAACACGTTTTGAGGCCACCTGAGTCTAATAAAAGTGTTTTTTAAAAAATGGGGTTACTGGGCCGCATTTAAAGAAATTTGGCATACATGTTCAGAAAAATCACACCCCGAGGCGAAATCGAGAAATGAATTTTAGCTCCAATTTGTGCACTACCCTCAAAAACTTTGAAAAAACGTAAAAAATAAATTCTTGAAAAAGGTGTCGACGATTTTTTTTTTAAATATTCCCAAATGTATTTCATTTAAATACGAATCCATAACTATATAAGCCGTTTTTCCTGGAAAAATGTTCAATAATAATTAAATGTACCTACGAAAACTAATAAACTTGAAAACTAATAAATGGAAAACACTGGGATTAGAAATTATGAGCTCGTATACTATAAGAAAGTTTGTCTGAGTTGTCTCTGGCCTTTTTTTCTGTAATTATCATGGTTTCATCTTCTCAAATATTTTTTTATTCCCTCTTTCTTAACCATAAAAGGTATAAAACCATAAGGGTATAAAACCATAAAAGGTATAAAGTTCTTCGTGTATTTTTCTTAACACTTGTTTGTTTTACATTTCTAGTACTATATTTTGCTATAGACCAAAACTTTAGACTTTACAAAATACTGTCTTTGTACAGGTGGCCTTTTACAATTTTATAAAAATCTAACCAGCAGGGTGACCATGTTGAATTTTTAATAGATTTAATTGGACATTCGAAAATAGCGT
The DNA here is from genome assembly GCA_951217055.1 of Gerris lacustris. Classification (NCBI taxonomy): domain Eukaryota; kingdom Metazoa; phylum Arthropoda; class Insecta; order Hemiptera; family Gerridae; genus Gerris; species Gerris lacustris. The sequence goes on along the minus strand of OX578276.1, from coordinate 68,418,778 downwards.
AAGCCTAATGTAAGTAATGTAGAACACTGCATTTGATACAGATGAAAATAAATCATAATTAAGAGTACAAATAAAGGAATGCAATACTATTACAATAAATTTACACTTTCACCCACATTGATATGTATAGTTAAAGTATTTAATACTTCATCCAATATCCATATTTTATGTTGATACTTATCCTAGATATTATAATACCCTAATGAACGTAAAATTCATACCTATATATAACATAGAGAAAATTGCCCTTGTTAATCATTAAACTCAGTCACCGCGTATAAAGTGAAAAACTCTTATTTATAATAAACAGGTCAAGTGTGTGCTGGTCAGCACACAGCGAAGGTCCTTAGGCAACACAGTATTGTTTAAGTACTACCTATTGATGGTGCTTCTAAAAATACTAAAAAGCCTACTTTGAACTATCCTATGGGTCTGATACACTCAAAACCAACTTCTGATTAAAAAGTATTTTTTGCCAGCGAACCGGACTATAAACAAAAAAACAACTTACAACTTTTTCATCTTTACTCTCTACTACTTAAGAATTTTTAACCCCCCAAATAAATAAATATACTTACTGAATATAATATATATATATATATATATATATATATATATATATATATATATATATATATATATATATATAATAATAAATTTATAGTTCTAATTATCTCACTGTTATTATTATAAATATTACAAATTAATCTTCTTATAAACTTATTATCTTTTCATGTTATTAATTATTATAGTGTTTTATTGTGTTATTACTATGTAGAATTTTACTTATTTATCTCTGTTCAAACAGAGTTCTCTTTCTAGCACCCTTGAACTATTGAGAGCCCCATCTCAATTTATACTTTTTTTAAATGATTAAATTCAAAAATGCATATACCCACACACTTTTAATATTATACCTATATTCTAATAAGTTTTACTTTTTGATGTATTTTAATTTTTATTTGCGGTAATTTCTATATTTTTATATGAAAATATAGAAATATTATTTTTACGTAAGAAATAATTTCATGTCGAATCATGTCGGCCATTGAATTTTTTACTAAAATACATTAAGACATTGTTCTAAATTGAGGGATCATACAAATAATATGAAAGTCTTGAAAAGGAGTATTGATAAAACTTAAAATAATACCCTCAATTGATTAAAAGAAAAAATACCGAAAATCTTAATAGCCCAGGCAAATTAGACCAAAAAAATGCCGTGTTTCCCGAAAAATCGTCCAAAGCTGGAAAGTGTTTTAATACCTGTTGGGGGTCCCAAGTAAGAGTCCTGTGTGTTTGCGACGGATTCTGACTGCTGCTTAAGTTTTGGGAGTCAAAAAACCACGAAATGTTCGCAATTTTTTCAGTGTTTCGCTTATAACTCCTAAACGACGCATTATACAGAAAATATTACTCTTAGCTTCTTTAATGAGTATTAAATTCAGTGTACAAGGTTTTTATGAAGTGAACGCCAAGCCTCTGCAACTTGATCAGGAGTTGCAATCGGGTCAAGAAAAATAGAGGCCTGATGAAGGAAGTTTTGGTCTGCCATGAATTTCTTGATCATTTTCTGTAGGATGTGTTGTTTAGGAGTTGTAAGCGAAAAACTAAACAAAGAATCAACTTTTTTGCCAAGTAGGTAAAATTAGCCCAACTTTGAAAACCGATTGCGGCTAAACGGCTGGGTTGATTTTGATTCATTCACATTCGACGCAGAACTTAATACTTATTAAAGAAGAAATGAGTAATATTTTCTGTAGGATGCGTGGTTTAGGAGTTATAAGCGAAAAACTGAAAAAAAGCGAAAATATCGTGGTTTATTGACTCCCAAAACTTAAGCAGCAGTCAGAATCCGTCGCAAACACACAGGACTCTTATTTGCGACCCCCAAAAGGTATTATATCACTTTCCAACTTTGGACGATTTTTCGGGTAGCATATGTTTAATTTGCCTGGTCTATAAATCACAAAACTTTTAAATCACTACAAAATTGGCAGGGTCGTTTATTTTTTACCTCTTTAATATTATCTCTTTTAAGTAAAACATCCTTAGGGATGGTAAGTCAACTTAGGTTGAACGAGAAGAAAAACTGGGATTACATCGGAGCGATCATCGCAGACAGCAGAACACTCTTGCGATGATTAGGCATAATGCGATTACCATTTGAGTCGCTAGCTTCGATCGATGAGGTTTGGTCCTAGATCAGAAATAATCGCTGTCGAAGAGAGGCTATTAAACAGTACGCAGTGTTGCTTATGGTTATATGAAATACGTTTTAACCAAAAGTTCAATTTCCTTCCGAAGAAGAAAACAAATCGAAGCTATAGCGTCACATTCACCTGTGTATGGTTTAAAGCACACCCTCTGCTTTATTGATTTACTGATTTATTTCACTAAAAGTTATTTTATCAATAATTTTTAGGGTCCGTAGGCAAAACCAAGGACCCTTATATTTTCCTGCGTGTGTCTGTCCATCCGTCCTCTCGCGTGCTCTCACGGCTACACGTTTCGTCCGATCACTTTGAAATTTGGCATGTATGTGTCTTGTACCTGCCCACATATTTTAAAAATATAGCGACTTAAAAAAAAAAATAAAACAATTAGGGTAAAAAAAACTTAAGGGTTGAAATATTTTATTTTATTTCGACACCATGAGGGGTATCATATGAAAGGGTACGTCGAGCTGATACAAAAATATATAATTCTTTGGTTATAACTTTGATAGGGCGAGCGTAGGCGAGTTTGAAGCGGGTTTGAAACGTGTCCCCCCCCCCCCCCCCTTTATCTCGCTTATGTGAAGTGCAAAAAATCTGAAAAAATTCCTGAACATTCTTCGACCAAAAGTAAAGATACCACTTTTTGGAAATTTCGAAAAAAATATTATTTTATTTTTTATTGACAAAATACATTTTTTTTATAATTATGGTCTTTTCGATGTATTTATATGGTTGTAGTCCGGTTCAGTGGCAAAAAAATACTTTATCAGAGTGTGTTTTGAGAATATCAGACCCTTAGAATGGTTCAAAGCAAGCTTTTTAGCATTTTTAAAAAACACTGTTTATACACTTTACAGTTGAACACTGTACAGTGTGGCCTACGGATCCTCCCTGTGTGCTGACTAGCACACACTTGACCTGTTTATTATTTTATTCTATACTTAATTATAGGTAAAGAGAGAAAGTATAGTAATAGCACAAACATTCGATTTTTAGTTTTATAGATTTACACGTTTTGAGGTCACTTGTGTCCTAAAAAGTGGTTTAATAAAAGGTCTGAAGGCTGAAAGGTCTATTATTATGGAGTCTGGGCTGACGCGTACTTTACTGATAGAATAGTCGCTTTTTAACAGAACACTCCGGTATAGTGTAAACACAACAGTTGCTCTTATCGCAACGTATCTTAATTTCTTTGATTGTAGCCTGAAAATTGAAATGCACTATTACCTCTGAAACTAGATGTTACCCAAATAAATTGGTAGTGCGTGAAGTCTCACGTAAAAAGGGTTTCGTTGGTGTTGTAAACATGAAATTAGTAAAGGGGGGAGGGGCAAGATTTTTATGTTTTTTGACATAATGTGGTAGAAAATTAAACGCTTTCCACAAATGTTATATATTTTTTATAATCTACTCTTCAATACCTTTCATTTGATACTTCACTCAACTCAAAATTTTAAAAAAATATTTTTTTTCTCGTGACAGCAATTTGCCGCCATCTTGGATTCTCAGTTAATCAGATCGAATTGCTATTTTTATTTTTTCTATGGCCCAGCAGAACACATTTTGCATATTTTTCATATTTTTAGAAACAGTGGAAATATAGTTTTAGGGGGGGGGGGGGGGGAGCGCAATTTTTTTTTTTTTTTTTTTTTATAAAATGGCGTGGAGAAACGCTTTCCACAAGTGTTATATATTTTTGAAATCTAATCTTCAATACCTTTCATGTGATACCCCACTCAAAATTTAAAAAAAAAAAATTCGCGTGACGTGAATTATCCGCCATTTTTTATTTGAACAGGTGATAATTTTGAGTTCGCTATATTTTTCCTGTGTGCGCGTCAAAACGTTCTTTAATGCTGGAAAGTTTCATGTTTTTATCTCTTTTGATTCATAAGTTATTGGAACCGTACAGAGTGACAGACGGACGGACAGACAGACAGACGCAGGAACGAAACTATTATAAGGGTTTCTTTTTTTGGTTTTACCAACGAAACCCTAAAAAGCAACTTTAAATTAGCATTTAAGAATATATGAATTTAGTAATTATTAGTATGAATTTAGTAATCGTAGTAATTAGTATTACATAATTAATTTTTAAACTAAATCGGCTGAATGGTTTTGAGAGATAAAAACATTTTTTTTAAGGAGGTAAATACCAATCATATTTTATTTAAATCGATAATATTCAGATTTCACTTAAAACCTTAAAACGTAACTCTCTCGAAATTTCAAATCAAAATTTCACTCATTCACAATGCCTTTCTATATTACTCTCTGCATATATCGCTGGTCCGGAAAAAGACTGACATAACTCAAAAAATGACTTTTTCCAGGAAACGCAATTAAAGATTTCAACATTTTGGTAAATTGCTAAAAGCTTAATAAAAGTCGTAAAAAAAGAATAAATAGGATTAATACAATTTTTTTATTTATAGTAGCAATAGTAACACTGCATTCCAATTAAACAAAATTTATTTATTTTGGTAGGGGGGGGGGGGGGGCCTATATAAATGTTTTTGTTTATGAAAATTTGAGTTAAGACTGTCTTGTATAGAAAAAAGATCACTTGCACGTTGCACGAAATAAGTCATATATAAACAAGTCCAGTCGAAGGAAGAAGTTTGATATATTAGCGCCCCATCCACTGTTGTTCTTTCCCGACAGACTTTCCTTTTTCTTAATCGCGAAGGAAAGCACAGCATGATTGATAATCATGTTCATTACCATCCACTTTCCTGCACTCTTTCCTGTGAGAAAATCCGCTCATTCCATCCTGCAGGCTTGTCGTGTGACTACAATCCCTTCGTTGCCCATCCACATGAAATAGCATAATCCTGTATTTTTAAATTTTGTGAAGCCAGAAGGAAAGAACGCGTGTGGGTGGTCTCTTTCCTCTCCCTTTCTAAGGGAATGTTGTCTCGTCGAGGGAAAGCGTGTCGTGTCATACAAACCTTTGGGATTCGTTGCCTAACTGGGATAACCTTGTAAGATTATAATCCTGCCGTTCTTTCCTCTTGAACCCCATACACTAACACTCTTTCTTGACGGAATCGGCTTTCCTTACGGAAAGAACGACAGTGGATGGGGCGCTATTGATTTGTTTAAAATATATCCGTTAGATAGAAATAAACACGTATTTTGTGTTAAGTAAAAATACAAATTAAAATAAATTCCAAAGAAGGATGAATGCAAAACAAAGTTTGGAACTTATCAGATTGCTCCAGTAACATAAATTTTCCACAAAATAAAATAGAGAATTTTTTCTTATGGAAAGAGTTGCCCGTCTTTTTTGCTAGCTTCATAATTGATACATAATTTTCTGGAATGTAAATAGGTGAAGATTTTTTAAAAGCATCGGTTTGCTGTTCTATCGAAGATCACAGAATCACCCTGATTTTGGGTGTGACTAGTCACAAGAAACTTATGAGAAATACTCTGAATATATAAAATAAATAAATAAATAAAAATAAAAAATACTGCATACATAAATAATTCAAGTATATATTTAATTTTATTCAGACCGACACAATTATCTGAGTAGAAAATTATATTTTTCGAAGCAGGGAGTTTCTTATTTAGCTGGTCTAGATAATTCCAAAGACATGTCCATAATATCTTATTTGCTCACCTTCACCTATGAGTATCGCCCTCATGCCATGTATAATAGCAGAACGTATCGTTGCTTTATATTTCATAAATTGTGAAGTTGTAGATTTAACTTTCACACATAATAAAAAGAAGATGGGGAAAGAGCAGGTTGTAAATAAAAAACAGCGGCAACAATTTCCCTAAGAATCTTTATCCTTTATTTTCTTAGCTCTGGCTAATTCATTTCATAGCAAATGCTGGTTGTGTTCTTCTCTAAGCATAGGCTTCTGCTCTTCTTTAAAGCTATATAATGCTTGGCAAAAGTCACACGTCTTTCTTTCTTAATAATTAATATAGTATGGAGTAATAACTTATTAATAGTTACAATGGAGGTACAAATAGTTTTTAATTATGCTAAAGTTGTAAAAATGTATTTATTTTATTACATTGTAGAGAAATTGTAGTAGGTGAAGTATTTAAACGTAATATACCTAATTGAAGTTTTTCTTTCGTGGTCTTGAGGTTTCTTATGGAAATGAAATTCTATTTGGAATGAAAGTCCTTTTTTCTTTTATTATACTTTATTTAACAAGCTTTCGTCCAGGGAACCTGGGCTTCTTCAAAACCTGAAGAAGCCCAGGTTCCCTGGACGAAAGCTTGTTAAATAAAGTATAATAAAAGAAAAAAGGACTTTCATTCCAAATAGAATTTCATTTCCGTAATATACCTATTTAGATCTTTATAATTTTCAACTTTTTCTTTGTTATTTGTATTTATTTTGTCGTTAATTATATCCATTAATTTGTTGTTTTGTTCATTTATATTTTCAAAATCAAGACATCTTATTTCTTCTAAATTTTGATTAACCTTAATTCTAGCCAACTCTACTATAAACCTACCCCTACTGGTAAGAACTAAATATAATAAATCATATCAAAACTTCAACTTTTAAATTTACTCCAAAAAATGGCTAGCTAATATTTTACAGTTCAACTGTTTCTAATATTATTAAAAATAATATTCCTAAGGAAACGGACTTTATGCGAACACACAAAAAAAATAATAAGCAAATACAAAACCACTAATTATTAAATATACAAACATTTTTACTTTCAAACTGACAGATCAAATTTAAAAAAAGTATGATTTCAGAAACATGAGTGCCACATATTTATATTTAATGTATTAGAACGATGACTAAGTTCTAAGATATTAATAACAAGACTGTCACAACTCCAACAAATGTTTATGCATGACTGACACATTATAGAAAAATACACCATTACGGATAAAATATCAAGTACAAGAATGTCTTACCTCCAAATATGTTTTTGAAAAGAGACATTTTATAGATAAAACTAATTCTAACCACTATAATTTCAAAAAAAAAAAGAGCCTTAACTCAAAATAAGGCCTTATTACAATTGTAATAAAAAATGTTTATTTGATAATTTTAAATTCAAGAGAGGGTTATTTCAAAATGTGAATCGAACGTTGAATCGAAACTAAGACAACGAAATTCTCGTCTTAAGGTTCAAACTGAATTATTTTGAAATGAGACAGTTTAAAATCAAATAGAGTCTATTACTGTTAAAAGACTAATCAAATCAATACATTCTTATTTTAAAATAATGCACTATTGTTTATAAAAAATAACAAAAAGAGTTCTAACCTATAGTGTTAGAATGCATTTTTTTTGAGTTAATACAGTTTTGTACAGAAAGAAAAATGCTTCTTGTCCAGGGTCTTGATATAAACAGATAATACGTCAGTCTTGTAACCCAAACCCAGCTACTTGTGAGATAAGACAGTATGACACTATGCTCTCTACCGGTTTTTAATAAAGATAGAAATGTGACGATTATACCATCAGAATCAGCGCGAAATTTTGAGTTAGACCATTTCAAAAACTCATTTTCGACATTTTTTGAGTTATGTCAGTCTTTTCCGGACCAGCGATATATTGTTCGATCTAGAACAAATATGGAAGCCATATGCTAATAGATGGAAACCAAAATGTGAAAAAACCCTGATTTCCGGAAATTCTATAAAAGCAGAAAAATCGAAAAAAAAACATTTTAAAAAGCGATAAAAAGAAAGCAGCCACAATTTAGTTGAGTTAACGGAACACGGAGTGGTAAAGCCGGGAGATACGGCGATCTAAGGGAGGTTGAGACATAAAATTAAGGAGAAGCAAATTCCCCGGATCTTAACTTGGCCTTCGCTTCTTCAATTTATCAACTCCAATTAACGGATGAACAGGGTCCTGTTTCACCCAAGGAGGAATACGAAGGAAAGAGCTTTTTACGCCTTAACGTTCAGAGGAAAATATTGGTCGAGGCTTTATACAGCAGGATGAAGGCAAAGAGCTTTAGTTCGTCTCGGCATCGCTCCCGAGTTTCAGAGCAAACATCCTTCCTCTACCATGAAACTTGCTTCCTAATTAAGCCGGGAAACTCATCGCCTCACCGACTGATGAGGAGGAAACAAGCATTATAATGCGAACACAGGTCCCGACAATAAAACATTCAGGTTTTCCTACCTAAACTCCGGAAAAGTTTTAAATGTTAGATAAAATTACATTTTGGAGTTGCAGTACAGGGAAAGCTAGAGCTATTCTTTGGATCGTGTTCGAAAATCCGATTAAAGTTTAATAAAAGAGGAAAGAATAATGGCTTGGTATGGAGTGGGAGGATTTGAATTAATTCTTTCTTTAATTTCATTGTCTATTCTTCGATTATATTTAACCTGAATTCATCAATATGATACAATACATGTAGAACTACTATGATAACTACATGTAGAACTTAATAAAAAAACACTCAGGTACTACATAAGTTTTTGGAATTTTTTTTGGGGGGGGGGGGGAGCACCCCCAAATGTAGAGCTCAAACACTTTTTTTTTTATTTCACCTCGAGATACGATTTTCCCGATCATTTATACAAAATTTGATTGAAATCATCTCAATAGTTTAGGCTCCACGCGTCTGCCGTCAGATGACAAAATAAATTTATTTAAAGCACTATTTTGAACTCAAAGGACGACCTTAAAATGAGTAAATCCACCAAAATCTAATTTTAGCATCATCACAATATTTTCTTTAGGCATATATATACTGCTCATATGAGAAATTAAAAAATCAGTGTGCCTCATACTCTCCCTCGAATAATGGGTGGAATAGTCATATAGGAATTGAAATCGTGAATGATAAGACCTGTTCAGAAAACCTGTCCTGTTTAGACTTGTCCTAAAAAAAAATACGTGTGGTGTCGCGGGACACTCGGTAGGACCGAAGTTCCTTACACTTTTCATAAAATTTAAATTATAAACTACTTATACATGGCGGAGTTAGAAAAGAGACAAAATTAAAAGTAACTAACTATTTGTACTTAGCACAGTCAAGGCAAAATGAAAAGAAACGTAATTTTATCATTAAAGCGAGCGTCTTGCAATAAATAATGTATTGTATATTGAGAAAAAAGTAAATCATTATGAGTTTATAGTTAAAGCAGATGCTTGTAGTGACGGAACACGACTGTTCCCTCAGACTCCGCCGGCATATTTATTAATCGATTTAATATATTATAAAATAAATCACTTTACTACGCAAAAACGGTTAGGTTGAAATTTTATATGCCTGTTTCAATTGTACTTTAGACGATGTGTATGCATTTTTATTAAAATCGTTATGTTCGAACATAAGATATCGGTAAAAACGTTGTGTTCTCGATTTTAAAGGTTTAGGCCCGCTTTAATAAATTTAGCGATTTTTAACACTTCATAGTGGTGTCGGTGTTGGTTTTACTAAATAAAAATATTCAAAAAAGTTGTTTGTCTCATTGAATAGATGCAGTAAGAATTTTTCCCCGTCCTAAAATTCCAATTTTACATTTGAAGTTCACGTTTACGCACGCATTGTGCGCGAACACTTGGGCGGATAAGGTTTCAAACGAACTCGTCCTGAGCATTGGTTAAATGAACAAGTTTACTGAATTTCAACTAAATCGGTCAATTTTTACTCAAGTTGTCGTCATCGGTCAATTTTGTGAAGGTTGTTTTTTTGGATTCACTCGCGGGCTCCAGACGCCGCCGTAACGTGCCATAAGGAACTTCGTTCCAAAAGTCATTCTGCAGAATTGTCACAACGTCTCCGTTACCTTCGGTAAGCTCGGAAGTGGAGGAAATTGTCAATATTGCAATTGCAATTGCATAGTTAATATTTGTAGTTATAGCTTAACACGATTAGACTACGCCCAGCCTGAGTTCACCAATCAGCTCTCTTGACCGTGACCTATACTAAATACTTGGACTATACAATTACTAGCTCTTATACCATTACCTAGACCTAGACTACACAAGTACCTAGATTATACAAGTACCCGGGTATATATATAGAGCCCAGGACTATAAAAGTACTTACCAGGCTAGATGAAACAGTTGAGCACTTGCACCGGCCACGAGACCCACTGATACATACATTATTCTATCAGGCCTCCGAATTCCTATGTTAGTTTAAATTGTGAGAATTATCGACTATATTGTAAAGATGTAATAAGTTAAGATATGACTCGAATACCAGTTCAGTTTTTAAATCTACTGCTAGCAATATGAAAGCCGATACAAATGTTGATTAAAGAATCACCCACAGAGCGACTAAACTAGCAGAGAAGAGGAAAAAATTGGAGAAAGATTGGTTCGACAGAGAATGTGAAAAAATGAGGCAAAAAGTTTTCCTTTTTCTAGACATCGTACGAAAAAGAAATACCAAGTTAACCTGGAGAATATACTCAGACGCTAGGGAACAATATAAAGTCTTAAGAGAGAAGAAAAAAATCATATTTTAGAGAAAGAATGCTGCGGAAATGAGTCAAGTAAAATCTTCTAAAGAATTTTGGAACAAGGCAAGCATATTTGGACTCAGTAAGAAGCATTTCACCAGCGGAGATATAAGTGTGCGACACTGGATCGAGCACTTTAGTAGCCTGCTTAACCTACAAAACATTGAGTTCCCTCTGATTTATGTAGAACCCTTTAATATGGATCCTAAGCTTGATAATGCTTTCACCAGTAAAGAATTAAAACTAGTACTAAATAGGGCAAAACTAAATAAAGCACCTGGCATGGACAGAATCCCGGTCGAATTTTATAAATTTGCGCCAATCGAATATCAGGAGCAATTACTCGTATGTTTTAACAAAATTTTCGAACGTCAAAGAGTACCTAAAAACTTTTCTGAAGCTATAATATTCCCAATTTATAAAAAAGGAAATAAAAACGATCCTTCAAACTACAGAGGAATATCTTTTATTAATGCGGTAGCTAAACTCTTTACCGGGCTTTTACTAAACAGAATGGTTGATTGGGTGGGGGAAAAAAAAGTACTTACGGAAGCGCAAGCAGGTTTTAGAAAAACATATTCCACCATAGATAATATATATAATTTGACATCTATTGTTAATTTATCTCTGGAAAGGGGGAAAAAGAGAGTTTTTGCTCTGTTTATAGATTTTAGTGCGGCGTTTGATACAATTGATAGAAAAGCCTTGTTTTACAAGTTAAGCGAAATCGGACTCTCTACAAAAGTAATAAATATTATAAAAGCACTGTACCACAAAACTGAAGCCGGAGTTTGGACAAAAGAAGGCCTATCGGAAACGTTTCAAGTTAACGTAGGACTTAAGCAAGGTTGTCTGCTAAGCCCATTATTGTTTAGTCTATACATAAATGACATTATTGAATTTTTCGGCGGTGGCATCAAAGTCAATAATAGATTAATAAATGCACTCATGTACGCGGACGACATTGTTTTTATGGCAGACAACCCAGAAACACTGGCCAAAATGATTAAGAAATTGGAAAGCTACTGCAAAGCATGGAGCCTCAGAGTAAATATGGCCAAATCAAAAATAATATGTTTTCGAAAAGGAGGAAAGATGAAAGGTTATAGCTGGAAGTTTAATGGTGAGCCGGTTGAAATAGTTAAGGAGTACAAGTATTTAGGAGTAAACCTAACTACCAGCTTATCCTACAAAAAACACGAGAGTGAGAGGTGCGAAATAGGCAAATTTGGACTGTGTGTTACCTGGGCTAAATTATTCGGAAATCCGGATATTGCATTGTCAGCAAAGCAGAGAGTTTTTGAAGCAGTTACGAAAGCAATTATTACCTACGGAGGAGAGATATGGGGCCTTTATGAATTTGAGGAGTTAGAAAAGTGTCAGAGGTTTTTTATCAAAAAGATGTTAACAGCCCCTCTTCAAACGGCAAATTACTTCATTGATTTGGAACTCGGCGTGAAGTGCATCTATCTCTCACCACTTAAACAGCACTTTAACTATATACGTAGAATTACCACTATGGAAAAGGAGCGCTTCCCACATTTTTTAGCCCAAGAAGCGGTAAGAGGTAATTTGGGATGGTACAAAGAATGGAAAAAGTTATTCGAAAAATAAAAAGTTAATTTTAGTGAGGGATGGAACAATTTTTCCAAGTGGCCAAATGAGTGTGGCTTGTTAATGAAGGCGATAACAGAAGAGAAATTTCAAGTTCAGTTCGATGCGGCAAAGAACTCTAAAGTTTGTGAACAATATAAAGATTTAGTTCTAGATTTGAAAGGGCAAAATGAAGCGGGCTATTATGGAGACCATTTTTCTTTGAGAGACATACGTTGGATTTTTAAGGTCAGGAGCGGGGTGCTAGGCCTAAAAAATAAGCCATGGAAATTCGCTACCTGCCCAATATGTAACCAAGCCGCAAAAGACGACGTATATCACTTCATAGCACAGTGCCCAGTTCTAGGCTATATTAGAATAAATCTTCTAGGACAGAAACAGCTAAATTATGACCAATTCATAGACCTATTAAGGGATTGTAACAGCTGGAATGACTTAGTGTCTTATAGCAAAGAGGCCTGGAAATATAGGCTATTAATTGAACACGAATTTGAGTGAAAAGAACATTGTTTTTTAGAGTGGATTTGTAATAGTATTGTTATAAAATTATCAATAATAATCTTAAGAATAATGATAAAATAGTCAGGTAGAACCTTTTTATAAATGTATTACATCTTAAGTTTCTATGTATACAGCTCGAGGCAAGTTATATGTCTTTTGTTTTTTGTTTTTTTTTTTTGGCTGTGACAAAAAAATAAATAATAAATAATAAGAATAAAAAATAAAAGTACTAAGCAATATTAATAAGAATAATTAGTAATAAGGTTGTTTCTCTTTCTGGTGTGGTGTCCCGGTGTTCTAATTGAATTGTATTTTTAGGCAATGTAGTTGGATTATCGGGGTTTTGTATTGGAAGATGAGTTGCCTTGGGTTGAAAATAATTTTATATGTGTAAATCTATGTAGCTGTATACCTGCCGTGTATTATTATTAAAGATTATCTATGATTATTTGCAGATTGATTGTTGTTGTATTTGATGTTATTTTTTTTCATTATGTTGTTATTATTAGAGCTCTGTTCAGAGTATTGCATATAACATTTTATTAATATTTATCTTTATATCAGTTAATATTAATTCTGTCAGTATTGAATTATATGAACTTTTTTGGAAAATAAATTAACTAGTTAGTTCTTAAATATTTTATAAATGTAGCCGATCTATATGTAAGCATGTGATTGTGGTCTGTCTAAAAAAGTGTTAAACTGGATAAAAATAAAATAAATTTATATAATAATAAAAATAACTTTAACTTAATAAATAATATGAGGAATCTTTCTTCTTGTAGTTTAGACAAATTGTAATGTTTTAAATTAACTTAATATTGTATTTATTAATATTTATATGTGTTTTATTAAAGGCAGATCTTAGAGTTTTAAATATTCTAAAGCGGTACTCCCCCCCGAAGCACAATGCAGTGGGGTATGTTTGTATTTATCTAATTTTGTATTTATTTCTGTTATGCATCAATAAATGTCTTTTCTTCTTCTTCTTCTTCTTCAAATGTTGATTATGCAGTAATAGTGAATATAATGATACTCTAATTTAGTTATATTGAATCGAGGTAACCAATTTAGATATTTCCCCTTATATTTAAAAAAAATTAAGGTAAAGCTAACGTAGAATGTTACAGTTAATATTATTTTTACTAAGATAAAAGGCTTAAAGTAATTGTGCATGATTTACGTGAGCCGGGTATGGTACAAGTTTAAAATAAATGCTATGGTTTAAAGATTCATTACTCTGTACCGTCCATACTCTGAGCTCTTATTAAAAATGATAATATTATGAAAATAAATGATAATATTCTATGCAATATTTATTTAGTTTAATGGAGGGTACGATACAAAGAAGTTAAGCCGTGAATAGAGTGCTAAAAGGAAATGTGATACACGTTCCTTGACCGACTCTCAATTATTGTAAACCCTATTTACGGCTATTTGAAGTGAGGTTAATGGGCAAAAACTGCTTGGAAGCAACCCTGAGCTAAAAACAAGGGCAACCCGGCTTTCACAACAAATTCAGTTAAATCCAGTACGAAGGGTGAATATCGATAACCACATTAACTTAATGAAAAGTCGAGAAGGGTAACGAGCCACTATGGAAATATCACTGGACTGGATATAAAAACACTTTCCCACGCATAAAAGGAAAAAGAGTTACTTGGCTGAAATAACAGATAACGCAAAGTCCTATCGAAACACCCCAAACGTTTCAACGCCTAATTTATATTACCTATTGACGAGAAATAAACAATTAAATGTGATAGCCTGGTTTGAAAAACTCAGACAATAACAAGCAAAAAACAGCAATGGGTTTAAAACACATAGATTAAGGATTCAAAAGATTATATGCAAATTTCGGTCGGTACATATATATTATATACATATTTTTTTAAAATTATCTTGTGTAACCAAATCAAGAAAAAAACCAAAAATAAATAAATAAATTATTAAAAAATAAAAATAAATTATTTAAAACTTATATATATTTATATTTTTTTTTTTCTCGCTAACTTCCTCGCGACCTATTATTGTACGAGTGGTCACATGAGATTTTGATCAGTGGGGTCACACTTACTTCAATAAATATGCGGATATATAATAATAGCCAAACCTTTTATTAAACCACTTTTGAGGAAACAGGTGACCTCAAAACGTGTAAATCTATAAAACTATATATATACATGTGGAAAAGAATAATAAAACCGGAAGGGAAACAGAAGGTTGAAATTAATAAGGGATCATTAATGGACTAATTATGACCTACCATCCAAATTTAATTGGAATCGGACAAGTATATATGCCATGTTTAATCAAAGGAGATGCATTTGATTTGCTAATATTCTTTTAGCTCTATCAGTTATCGACTAGCAGGGCCGGTTCAAGGGTTTCTTTTGGGACATGCGAGATCTAGATTTGACGCCAATATGTACCGATGCATATCTGCAAATTTTAACATAAACCTATATCTAACATAAATATGTATTCAACAAAATATTTACACAACTTTTGATGAAAACTTAAGAATAGGGGATTACATAAACAAATTAATTTATACACATAAACAACATTCTTCGACCAAAAGTAAAGATAGCACTTTTTGGAAATTTTGAAAAAAATATTATTTTATTTTTTATGGACAAAATACTTTTTTTTATAACAATGGTCTTTTTGATGTATTTATATGGCTGTAGTCCGGTTCAGTGGCAAAAAAATATTTTATCAGAAGTTTGTTCATGTGTTTTGAGAATATCAGACCCATAGGATAGTTCAAAGTAAGCTTTTTAGCATTTTAAAAAACACCATCAATAGGGTACTACTTAAACTATACAGTGTGGCCTACGGACCCTCACTGTGTGCTGACTGACTAGCACACACTTGACCTGTTTATTTAAATATTAAGTATGTAGTAATATTTGTTGTTATTATATTGATTATTTATTAATATTTAATGTTTTTCATTGTCTGCTACCTCGGAAAAAATAGCATATGCTGCGGGACTGTGATGTGAAGTGTTTTTTCTTTACCTTGGCAACATTTACTGTCGAGCGAAGCGAGACAGTAAATGTAATTGCCGCGGTAAAGAAAAAACTCACTTCACAGCCTAGTAACATAATATACTATTTCTAGCTTTTAGCTTGGGAAAGTCTTTTAATTAAATCGGTATTGATAGTGTTTAGAAGTTGGTTTTCAAGCGCCAACATTGCTACACTACTTAGTCGGTCCTGACAAATAGTTGACCGCAGGTAGTGTTTTATAATCTTGAGTTTTTTTTTTGTTTTTTTATTTAAAAATCCTTTCTCTGCTGGCCACTGATATTGGGAAGGTAAGAAGTATTCGTAATGTCATAAAAATGTAAATTACACTGTTAGTTGTTAAGTAAGTTAATGCTATTTTAGTACAGCTATCTTTGGACAACATTAGAGCTAAAATTATGATTTCCCTCAGCAGTTCCCCTATAGATTTCATCTGCCGTTAATACTTACTGTATAGGTCTCTGCATTGTTATCTGATAACTTTTTCACATTTCTCTTGTTGTTAAATATCATAGAGAAATTAAAAATGTTTGCTTTTGTTTTCCATTGGTTCAAACCTCTTTGTCAAAGAATTTATTGCAGTGTCGAGGACAACAAAATAATTTACTTTAAAAGATTTCTTCCCAGACTTCACAGGTTTATCTTTACCCTCATAAGAAAATTTTAGTTTATTCTTTCTTGGCCTCACCACAACTTCATCAGTGAATTCTGGACTGATTCCAACGTTTTCTGTCAGTTCCTTTGCAAAATGACACCATTATGTCCATTTTTCGGTAAACCATAATGACAAAAAATTGAATGTGAAATTTGAACAGTTATTTACTCTTCGCCTACTCTTGAATAACTTTGAAACGATGTACAACGTGTCATGCTGACTAAAACTTCTTTTTAGTTGTCCGCCACTTGGGCCGCCATTTTGAAATATTTAGTGTGGAAGTTTCAAAAGCTATGCAGTTGTCACAAATTATGAGATGTGCTTGTGTGTCGAATTTCGTTCAAATCGAACCATTTTTACGCCAGCTATTATTAGCTAAACAAACACAAACACACAAACTTTTCAAATCCCAAATCTTTTAAATAAAGAACTAACTACGCTCGTTCAATATTCCTGCCCAGAATTTCTTTCCGTTCCCGCTTTATACACGTTTCCGTATTGGACAAGGTATAATCCTTAAGAGAACATTCCTATTGTTTCTTTTTCGTTATGACCGTTAAGTCAGGTTTTACTGAATATATTATTATAATAATAAATAAATATAATACATTTATTTATTATAATAAATTTAAAAAAAATCTTTTGGGAAGACGCTGGCTTCGCCAGCGCCACGTCCCGGACGGCGCCACATGCGTCTGCATGTCTCGCATGGTCCTTGCGCCGGCCCTGTCGACTAGTATGATTTACTAGTAGTCTGCCAATTAGTGTGGCTTTTAGCACCCTCGCGTCCTATTATTGGAACTGTGGTTTTTTGAACCTGTTTAGATACCCGCAGACAGTTAAAAAGAACATTAGGCCCTCTGCGGGCTACCGTTACAAACCATCCAAATTTCTTCAAAATCTGATGAAAACCTTTAAAGATATAAAAAGTATAAAGTGTGAATAAAAAAAAAGTTTGTCAGCAAAAATGTTATATAGCATAAAAATAAATAATACACCTCAGGGAATCGAAACAGATCCAAATCTCATGTGACCCTTCGTTTAATAATGGGACGGGGGAGGGGCATGCCACAAAAATTGCAAGACAATTTATTTTCTACAATTTAATATGCAATAGACATGCACACATTAAGTAATACTATATATTAATGTTTTAACAAGGCATATTAATAAGAAAAGAATATAGAAGTAAAAGATCAAGATGCAGAGTCCACCATCCTTCTGTGATAAAATTACTCAAATAAATTTTACGAGAAGCTAATTTTTATATTGTGGTACAAATAAACTCCCCGCTGCTTTTCAACCGTTACCTAGAGATATATTACATTAACTATCGACATTATTTATTAAGATATATTTGAAAAAGTAGGGGCGGTGTTACGGGTGGGGGAGAACTAAGGGAAGATTCCCTCCCAAATGTAGTTTAAACCTTAACCATTAAGGAGGCTAAAAGATATTAATGTAATACCTCCGAATGCCCCCTCCCCGGCGAAACAGTGCGTAGGCCGAAAAGTGCCCATGCAAAAGTTGTGGTGGGAACTCGTCCGTATGATATTATAGAATATTTAGTTAAGAGGAAAGAAGAGGAGAGATTAGGTGAGATTAGGTTATTTTTATTTTTAGGTGATCATCACAATTCACACAAATTTGGTAAATAAAACAACAAAAGACACTTACATGCAAACAAGCCAGAAATATGTAATAGGAAATATATTAGCCAAAACTAATTAGACTTAATTAATTAGCTAATTAACGTAGTTCAGAATTAGATAATTACAATACGTTATTTCTAATTAGTTAATTAATTAAGATAAGTGGTACCTGATTTAGCAAAATATTAAAATGGCAACCTGTATATTATATAATAATTTAATAAAAATGATTAAACCTTTTTTAACTACGCCCCACCAGCATAAGTTTTTCATTATAAACGTTAATTAAATGTAAGGAAAATAGAAAATAATATTACAATAAAAAAAATAAATAAATAAAACACGCTTTTATAAACCATGCACGATCACAGAATATGCGTTTGTCACTAAATATAAAAGCGAGTGCGCTATCAACAAATGAAAAACAACTTGAGGTGAATCATTAATTTTTAATTTAACTATATTTCACCCCTCTCCAGGGCATATTCATGCCTTATCTTAAGAAGTTACGAAAGTTTTATTTATTACAATTTTTGAAAAGAAGAAAATTGTCAGAGCACATAGTGGTAACGTCAACATCATCATTATCAAACATTTCATTATTAGTCCAGTCAAATTAGCTCAAAATGGCGGCGAATCTTGCATTAAATCATGTAGTTCCAATTTTTTCAGGAATGTCTAGGGGGTGGTCCCCTGAATGACGCCTAATAAAGTCCCATCGATTTCAGGCGCCGCGGGAGGGGGGAGGGGGGGCAAAAGGTCACATTTTTCAGTTTTCGGCGTTTATCTTGAAAACGGTACGTCGCACAAAAAATAATAATCTATTCAAAATTAAAGCTGATAAAATTATCTTTCAAATCATATACATCTTGTTTCAACCTAAGTCTTACCGTTTTTGAGATATGAGCCGTTGAATATTAAAAAATCGGTCCTAGACAACTCAGACAAACTTTCTCTTATACGAGTTCATAATTACATAGCCCAGTGTTTTCCATTTATTAGCTTTCGTATGTACATTTAATTATTATTGAACATTTCATCGAAATGTATCATTAAAATAACTTCTCCTGGGCGGGGAATCGAACCCGGGCTCCCTCCGTCCGCGTTTTAAGCTATTTTCTCAGGAACTAGATATTTCCCGGGAAAACGGCTTATATAGTTAGATTCGTATTTAAATGGGCTACATTTTAGAATTTTTTCATCAAAATAGTCGGAACCGTTTTCGAGAAATAATGTTTTTTCGTTTTTGGGGGGTAGCGCCCCCAAATTTAGAGCTAAAATTCATTTCTCGATTTCGCATCGGGGTATGATTTTTCTGAACATGTATGCCAAATTTCGTCAAAATCGGCCCAGTAGTTTAGGCTCTAGGCGTCTGCACAGACGACGGATGATGGACAGACATTTTTTAAAAACAACTTTTTTGGACTCAGGGGACCTCAAAACGTGTAAAACCATTAAAATAGAATTTTCGCGCCATCACAATACTTTCTCTTTATATGAGAAAGTAAAAATGAATAAAAAGGGGCAGTGGTTCAGGTATCTGGTCAATCTTTCTCTTCTAACTCTTTCCCCTTCGATTTTAACGATAACTCGTGGGAAATAAAGTTGTAGAGCGAAAAATTTCCTTAAAACATGAATGAAGTTATGCTAATATATCTTTACCTCGTAAATAGCTAGAGCGTTTTGAAGTTTAAGGGCACTTTTCAATATTTTACTAGTAAAATTCTGCTTGCGACTCAAGTTTTGTTTCCAACGTCTGTAACTCTATGTAAACAGTCTCTCAAGCGTTTGCGCCAAGTTATGATCGTATACAACATTTTTATTACAATAATAGGTCGTTCAAAATGAGTGAAAAGTGCTTAATTTGTGATGAAACAGCTGAAGAAGGTGCAAGTCAAGAGAGTGATAAAGGGATGAAAACGTTATTAAGTGCTAATCTTACACGAAGAGATGAAAGACATGATTCGTTCCGAATATTGAAAGGTGGTGTCGACCATGTGGAGTGCAGAAAACGGTACACCAGGCCATAGTATAATGTTTCAAGCGGTATGCCAATGAAAGAGCAAACATCGCAAAATTGTTTTATGACCCCAAATCTTCACCAGGAGACATTGCTGAAGCTGGGGGATGAATGTTCCTGCTCATGTTCCAGGCCCCGTTAAATAAGTATATTCACAATCAGTACAGGTACCTTTAATTTTTCTTAGACCGTACTGACCCCATTAAGTAAATTTAATAATTCTTTTAACTAATTGAAGCGAGCGTAGCGAGCTTCCTACATTCAACGAAATATGCTCCGTGTCTGTCTGTCTGTCTGTCTGTCTGTCTGTCTGTCAGTAACGTTCACGCGTGTGACGATAACTTGAGTAAAAGTTGACCGATTTAGTTGAAATTTGGTATACATGATCCTTTTACTAATACTCAGGCTAAGTTCGTTGGACAGCGTGATCCGTCCAAGAGTTCGCGCGCAACGCTCGCGTAAACGAGAGGTTCAAAAATTAAATTGGAATTTCAGGACGGGAAAAGATTCTATCATCATCTATTCGATGAGACGAACATTTTTTTCAAATAACATTTTTTATTAAAACCAACAGCGACACCGCTATGAATTAATAAAGATCGCTAAAACTATTAAAGCGGGCCTAAACGTTTATAATGGAGAAAACAACCTTTTTACCGATATCTTACGTTCTAACGTAACGATGTTAATAAAACTTCATAGACACCATCTGATGTACAATTGAAACAGGCATGCAAAATTTCAATTTGATACATGCAGTAGTTTGTTTGTAGCAAAGAGATACAAATTATAAATATTGAAATAGAGATGCGTGGTTAGAGGAATAGTAAGAATGCGGGGTGGTTCCCCTACTACTAGCCGCTGCACTACTACCAGACCCATTATCTATCAACTCATCATGATTCACAATAATCTTTTTTTTCAATATTCAATACATATTTATTACTATACTCTCGCTTCAATGATAGAGCCACGCGATGCCTAGTTAATATTTACTAATACGTTATCGTTATATTATTAATAATACAATAATTAGTATTCAATAATTATTAAATACAACTAGCTACAATTCTAATCTATTTTATTCTATTTTGTTCACTGATACATATGCTTCGTGATTCGTGAAATCCACTGCAATAATGAAAGCCAACTTGCGCGCTTTGCCGCCCACAACAGATGCTGCAATGCAACATTCATACAGACTGTTTCTGGAGGTGCAGCAATGGTTAGGGAACGAATCCATCCTACATGAAAGTTGGTTCTGGACGAGAAAAGATGTGGACACCTCACTCCTATCAAGACAAAACCCCCTTTGGCACCAGACATTGTCCTCAACACACTCTTCTGCAGCTGTACCACTGGCTGCGGAACGATGTGTGGTTGTCGGAGAGCCAGGACCAACTGTTCCCTGGTGTGCAGCAACTGTCAAGGCTCGTGTACAAACAGTGTTCCGATCCAAGAAGACTTTGAGCAATTTGATTGAAGTATCATATTGACAGCTTTTAACAAATGAAAAAGCAGTTGATGAAATGAATTGTATACATATATATTCAATGTTAGTATTGTTATTTGAACCTATTTTTGATTTTATGAACAACTTATATACATCTTAAATTGATTTATTACTTCCTCCTCTCTAATACAAGTGTCCTTCTATATATTATGAGATATAGATTTTGGTACATGTATACATAATTCATTATTAATACGGGTTATAATTACTATACTTATCTAATTAAACAGCATACAAAGTGATCAAGAGAGTTACAAACCTTGGAAACAAAACTTGAGTCACAAGAAGCATTTTACTAGTAAAATGTTGAAAAGCGCCCCTAAACTTCAAAACGCTCTAACTATTTACGGGGTGAAGATAAATTAGCATAACTACATTCATTTTTTAAGGACATTTTTCGCTCTACAACTTTATTTCCCCCGAGTTTTCGTTAAAATCGAAGGGAAAAGAGTTAGAAGAGAAAGATTGACGAGATTCCTGAACCACTGCCCCTTTTTTTCATTTTTTAATATTCAACGGCTCATATCTCAAAAACGGTAACACTTAGGTTGAAACAAGATATATATGATTTGAAAGATAATTTTATCAGCTTTAATTTTGAATTGATTATTATTTTCTGTGCGACGTACCGTTTTCAAGATAAACGCCAAAAACTGAAAAATGTGACCTTTTGCCCCCCCTCCCCCGTCCCGCGGCGCCTGAAATCGACGGGACTTTATTAGGCGTTGTTCAGGGGACCACCCCCTACACATTCCTGAAAAAATTGGAACTACATGATTTAATGCAAGATGAAAACCTAATTTGACTGGACTATATTAGCAATATAAAACTTAAAAAACTAGAACGAAACAGATAAAAATTAAAGTTAAAAAATAAATGTGGTAAAATTTTTTTTGACTTATTCCCCGGAGGGGTGAAATATAGCCAAATTAAAAATTCACGATTCACCTTAGTTGAATTCTTAATAATTTACCCTTGATCGTTATATATATATATATATATATATATATATATATATATATATATATATATATATATATATATATATATATATATATATACACATATATATATATATATACACATATATATATATATATATATATATATATATATATATATATATATATATATATATACACATATATATATATACACACATATATATATATATATATATATATATATATATATATATATATATATATATATATATATATATATATATACATACAGAATTATGAGTAAAAACAATATAATTAAGTTAATAGTAAATAGGAAAAGTAATAAAATAAAATAATACCTTCATAACAAAGTGAATATTTTAACTTCAACTTCAAAATAGTAACAATATTTGATGCAGAATTTATAAACTTACATCGTTTTCCTGAAACAAGCAAAGAGAGAATCAAATTAATTTCAAGTAACTCAGAGTACAAACAATTATGTGTGTACAAAATCTCAGTGTACAATTGTGAACATTAAATAATGTGTGTAAACTTAAACATGTGAGCAATAAATTTAGTAATAAATACATTTCCAATGCATTAGATCACATTTTAATCGAAGGAGTATCGATTGCGGAATGCACTATATATACTACTATACATACTATATATACACTATGTATAGTATATGATAGTTGCTGGAGAGGACAACTACGAACGCTGAGGCGAGTGGATGAAGACGTAAACCTGCTTGTTTAACAATATTTTTTAACAATATTTCTATTAACGAATGCCAATTAGTAAGAGTAACAACAACTAACGATTTTAAAAATTCCAAGACAGAAATCCGTGTCAGACATCAGGGAACATTTTAGGTCTCGTGTCTGTCTGTCTGTCTGACTATCGGTCTGTGTCCACGAATTATGAAACGTGTGACGATAACTTGAGTAAATGTCGACCACGCGCAACGCTCGCGTAAACGTGAACTTCAAATTTAAATTTAGAATTATAGATCGGGAAAAAATGTATCTATTCGATGAGACGAACATTTTTTTCAAATAAAATTTTGTAGTAAAACCAACAGCGACGCCGATCGTTAAAACAATTAAAGCGGACCTAAACGTTTAAAGTAGAGAAAACAACGTTCTTACCGATATCTTACGTTCTCACATAACAATTATAATAAAACTTCATTTACATCGTCTAAAGCACATTTGAAATAGGCATGTAAAATTTCACCTTGATAGAAGCAGAAGTTTTTGCGTAGGGTAGCCATACATTTTATAATAATTGAAAAGGAGATGTGTGATTAGAGAAATAGTAAGAATGCAGGGTGGTTCCCTTACTACTAGCCGCTGTACTATTATCATACCCTTTATCTATCAACTTATCATGATTCATGATTATCCATTTTTTCAATATTCAATACATATTATACGGTTGCTTCAATGATAGAGCCACGCGACGCCTAAAATAATTAATTTGAAACAAACTGTAGAACAAAATATTTAATCATTTTCCACGTGTAAGAGCAAATATAATTAATAACAAACAAAAAAAAGTTTCGAATTCAAAGATAAATTGTAATAGTACCTACATTACGCGTCGAGTGCGGAAAGTAGCATTTTGCATGCGAGTGTGGAGTTTTCACCCGAGCGACAGCGAGGGTAGTAAAACCACTCGAGCAATGCAAAATGCCGTTTTCGCACGAGTTGCGTACCGTACTTTATCTACGATTGTTAGATTTAAATAATAAATACAGAAAAAAATAAACTTGCTGTATGTAAGTTCGTATCTCTTCTCTTGATAATGATGGCATTAATCTTGAGTTGTATTTTTTGCCAAATCAATTATTTCTGGAGGAGAATTATTCTCTACATTTTCGTCAAAGCCACTGATTCATTCATTGTTTTTCACTAAAAACTCGATATAAACAGTTACTTTAATAAAAGAATAGCAAATTAGTTTTGTTAAATGTAAACAAACTCGCTAATCGTGCGTAAAGCTGAAGAATTCCTCTTCTTTACCGCGCTAGGGTAAAGAAGAGCAGGGGCGGATCCAGGGGAGGGGGGGGGGAGGGGGGCGACCGCCTTGGAGGGCCCCGCGCCATAGAAAATTAAAATAAAATACTTATACTTTACAGGCAAATTTATAGTTCATAGTGAAGATTGTCCGCGGGGCCCCGTGCCATGTACAAAACATGAAATATTAGAATTATAAAATTCAGTCGAATTTAGTTTTCATGGTAGAGCCTAATACCTAACTACCTTTTCGCGGGGCCCCTCGCGGCAATGAATAAACGAGGCAGAAATGTTTCCTTTGCTGCCTTGTTGCATACAATATTTTATCTACTTGCGGAAGAAAAATGAAGCTACTAAAATGTTATCTTTATTAATATAACACAGTTAATAACTATGTGTCATATTAATAAAGATAATAATATATGTAGTAACTAAAATTAATGTTCAAATAAGAAACTTGGGAATAATAACAAAGTGAAAAGCAAACTCAATCTATAACAACATAAACAAAACCCACGTTTATAACACACATAACTTCTGAATAAATAATGCACGCAATATAAAATATTTATTTATATTTTTACTGAAAAATTAATAAAAGTGTTAAAGATATTTTCTATTGCTTAAAAGAAAAGAAGTAACTAGGATACATCAAGAAAAGTAGCTAGTCTAATCTAGAATGACTTCAATAATAAAAATAATATGGATGTTCAATGTTTACATGACGCTACAGTATTGTCAGTGATTACTATTTTTTTAATTAAAGATCTACTAATCATTGAACTTATTTAACAGAATTAACAAATATAAATAAATTACTTTATTATTAAAACGTTTATTTATTAAATATTACTTATTTAACTATAATATATAATGTTATAAGATAGAGATAATAGTATAAACTGTTCTTGCCAAAATAAGAGGTTATGACACGCAGTGGTAAACACTGTTACTTTCTCTGCCTAGGCAGGGAAATATTTCCCTGCCTAGGCAGAGAAAGTATTTTCCTGACTGTTTTAACTACTTTCCTGCCTGTTTTAAATATTTTAATGACAAATCAGGGAAATAGTAATTTCCAGCCTAAAAACAGTTAAGTAATGTTTAATTTTGCTGCCGCGAGTAGATAAAATATATTTTTAATCAATAGGTAAGAAGCGACTCTACCTTGTATGACTCTTGCCATCCCCAAACTTGAGCCCCATAACACATAATGGCTTTAGATACAGCTTGAAATACTTTCAACTTGGCACTATAAGGCACATCATTTCGTCCTAAGAACCCTCTCGACGTAGCGTTGATTCCAAATTTGGCTAAGTTTATTCTTTCTGTGAAGTGTTTGTCTAAAGATAGCTGCGGAGTCATAATAACACCTAAATATTTGTACTGGTTAACTACTTCCAGATGATTAGGACCGAATTTCCATCTCTCTATCTTGCTACGTTTACCGCCATTACTAAATATTATGATTTTTGTTTTGCTTAGGTTTACTTCCAGCCGCCAAGAGCGGCAGTATTCGTAGAGATTATTTAGCATGACTTGTAGTATTCTAGGCTCCGTGGCGACCAGTATTATATCGTCCGCATACATTAAAACCCTTATATTCCAGTTTTCTATCCAAAGTCCACCTTCTAAGCTGTCGTGAATATCATTTAAGTATAGAGCAAATAATAAGGGGCTTAAGATACAACCTTGTTTTACTCCCGCCGTAGTAGAAAAATTTGTAGAAGTACCTTCCGGGCACCAGACACAGGACTGTGAACCCTCATAGAGCGCTTGTATTGTTTTAGTCAATTGTGCCAATACACCCATATTAAGTAACTTATAATACAGAGCGTTTCGGGATATAGAGTCAAATGCTGCCTTAAAATCTACAAAGCATGCATAGACTTTATGCCTCTTAAGTCGGGTCTTAATCTTAACTATACTAGTTAAATTATAGATGTTATCGACAGTGGAGTATTCTGATCTGAATCCCGCTTGAAATTCGTTTAAGACATTATTTTGGATGACCCAGTTGTTAAGCCTACATTGAAGTATAGCAGTAAACAACTTGCACAAAGTATCAATACATGAAATTCCTCTATAGTTATCTGCTATAGCTTTACTACCTTCTTTGTGAATAGGGAAAATGAGACTTCTCTTAAACGATGCCGGCACTTTACCCGATGTATATATCTTATTGAAAAGATGAGCTATTTTTTCAATCCCGAGCGATGGCAGATTTTTATAGTGCTCATAAGGTACACCATCGATTCCTGGGGCTTTATTATTTTTGGCTTTGTTGATAACATCAATTACATCTTGACAGGTAATATCCCTGTCGAGTGCTGGGACCAGCGTACTTTATCTACGATTGTTAGATTTAAATAATAAATACAGAAAAAAATAAACTTGCTGTATGTAAGTTCGTATCTCTTCTCTTGATAATGATGGCATTAATCTTGAGTTGTATTTTTTGCCAAATCAATTATTTCTGGAGGAGAATTATTCTCTACATTTTCGTCAAAGCCACTGATTCATTCATTGTTTTTCACTAAAAACTCGATATAAACAGTTACTTTAATAAAAGAATAGCAAATTAGTTTTGTTAAATGTAAACAAACTCGCTAATCGTGCGTAAAGCTGAAGAATTCCTCTTCTTTACCGCGCTAGGGTAAAGAAGAGCAGGGGCGGATCCAATCAAGAGGGGGGGGGGGGGGGGGGGGACCGCCTTGGAGGGCCCCGCGCCATAGAAAATTAAAATAAAATACTTATACTTTACAGGCAAATTTATAGTTCATAGTGAAGATTGTCCGCGGGGGCCCGTGCCATGTACAAAACATGAAATATTAGAATTATAAAATTCAGTCGAATTTAGTTTTCATGGTAGAGCCTAATATCTAACTACCTTTTCGCGGGGCCCCTCACTATAAAAAAGTCAAAAATAAGTTATAAAATAAAGATTTTTTTTTTTATGTTTAAGATAGCCCGGGGGCCCCGCTCCATATAAAATTAAGTGAGTTAACGTCCTAGTGTTTTCTCACCCTCCCCCTTTTCAAAATGATGACGATTTTGTTATTTATTCTGTGGGGTAAATCTTCATTATGTGCCCCACCTATATCTAAACGTCCAATTTAATTAGTTTTCTTTTTTTTTTTCAAACCGTTCCTTTTTACATTACAAAAACGATTTCGGTTGTAGCTTCTCGATGTATTCAATTTTTTTTTAATTTTAGGGAAACGTATGGAAAGTTATGGTAAGTTTAGGTTGAGTTTAGTACTTTTTGACCTGACCTAACAATAACCTTCTATCATTACTCATTACCTTATACAACGTGACATTTCGTGTGTTTGTTTAAAAACAAATAAATAAAACACTGAATTTATCGAGATACTACATAACCTTAATCGTTTGACAATGTACAGAGATATGTAAAAAAGGCAAATCCTGTAAAAAGGAATAGTAAAAAAAACTAAGTATGTCGGACAGTACGAAATAATTGGGCCAATTAGTGAGTTTTACCAATTGATGTCAAAGAAAAACTTCACCTAAAAGATGCATAAAAACGCTGTTTTGAGAGGTCATATTTACAAATTTTTCAAAAGTTACTTCATTGTTTTTTATCAGCAATCCCCGCTCTATCCTATAGGGGGCCCCGCCATTTTGTCTCGCCCAGGGCCCCGCAAGATCTAGATCCGCCACTGAAGAAGAGGAATTCTTCAGAACTATGAGACGCGCATTCGCAATGAATACAAGTACGTAAATAATCACTTTCTACGCATCTAAACAGAGATATAATGTTTATATTTCGTATCAATCGTAAATAAAATATTATATCTACGATTGATCCGAAATATAAACATTATATCTCTGTTTAGATGCGTAGAAAGTGATTATTTACTTACTTGTATTCATTGCGCATGCGCGTCTCATAGTTCTGAAGAATTCCTCTTCTTTACCACGCTAGCCCGGTAAAGAAGAGGAATTCTTCAGCTTTACGCACGATTAGCGAGTTTGTTTACATTTAAAAAAACTAATTTGCTATTCTTTTATTAAAGTAACTGTTTATATCGAGTTTTTAGTGAAAAACAATGAATGAATCAAGTGGCTTTGACGAAAATGTAGAGAATAATACTCCTCCAGATTTGTTATTAAAAATCTAGATTTTTTTTTAAAAATTATTTTTTGTTTAAATATTGTTGTAATTAATCTTTGTAACGTTCATTTATAAAAGGGGCATGTTATATGTATATGTAAATCTTAATTTAGTATTTTATATATGTCTTTTTAAATATAGATGGCAGTGGCTGGGCTTGCTCAGTTGATAGTTGATCGCACGCCGATACATGTGTAACTTTATTTATTATTACCTTTAGTTTTAAGTACATTATACTAAAACAGAAATAATAATAAGAGTAAAAATACTCGTGGAAAGTGGATATCCAATTATTTTGGTTCATTATAAATTTTTCTTATCTAGTTAATTAACATACTAACTACAATATGGTTCTATATAATTCTGAAACATATTTCTAAGAATATTTTAAATGATAAATATTCCACTATTACAATCTATAAATAACCGTTATACAACCTTTATCATAACAACAGGCTAATCCATTATTATTTACGTGATGTAATTAATACATACGGATAAAAGTTAATAAAATATTGAGACTACACATGTATTCATTCTTAGTTAACGAACGTATTCGCAGAATTAAATAAATATATAATTTAATTGGAAGAAAGTGGCCTCGGCCAGACGTGTACTTATGGCCGAGGAGATGCGAGAGTACCTAGTGTCGGTTGTTTAGTGTACGAGAGAAAGGAGGCGAGTCTATGCTCTTTCACAAATATCATAGTCACTTAATTGCGCGACTTGAGCCAAGAGCATACTACTAGCATACCAAAGAAACCGTAAGGCTATCTCGAGTACTGGAATAATCATTTTCTATTAACATCTTTTTAGCCAGCTAAAAATTAAAATAAATCTACTTTAGTGAACTAAACAGTTAAAAACATTTTTAATACACATATATTTTTCGTAACAAAGGTAGAATTAGTACTGCTGCTAGAGAATTTTATTCTAAGTAGTTTATGATACAGTTTTAGAATTACAAATAGAAGAGGATAATGAATTAAAAGAAATAAATGAGTCAGATAAAAAGACAAAAGAAGTGAACAAATTACAACGGTATAAAGGCTAATATGTCATCAAGACAGAAATTGATTAAATACGTTCATAAGAAAAACTTTTTATCTTTTCCGAAGAGAAATGTGACATAAAAAAACGTGTGCTATAGATTTATAGATCAATCAAAACATCTTAGGTCCAAAACTTCCCTTATGAAAAATACGTGTAAAAGGAGTGGATGGGGACATTAGGTTGGAAGTTTTTTTCCTCTGCAGACAAAACTTTTTCGCTTAGACACGACAAACCAGTTGCAAGAAGAAAAAGAAAAATAGCAAAGAAGCAAAAGAAACAGATAGTAAAGCTGAAAGGAAAGAAAAAGAAGGAGGCTCAGAGAGTTTCACCAACAGATGCTCCTCTTTCTTAGCTGTAATGAAACTTTTTGGGAGGTAAAACTCTGAAGGAAGGGGATCGGTGCCCCCTCAATTCTTTCACAACTTTTAGATATGGGGGGAGAGAGAGAGGAGTTAAAGGGGATTCCAAAACAAAATCAAGCCCCTACTTGCCCCCCCCCCCTTCTCCACGCCTCTTGAAACTTTGCCGTTTAACACTTGGACTTAAGAGGGAAAAGAACCCCCTTCCCCTTCTCCGGACATAAAGATTAGACTTTTCTTAAGAGTTCACATCACAAGTGATGAGAACGAAAGCACAAAAGAGAAATACCCAACTTCTCTTTAAAAAAGAAAAAGTTGTAAAGTGACAAAATAAGAGCGAAAAAACTCATTTAAAAAACATTATTCTAAAAAATTTAAAATCAATTTTGTAAACGATTATTACACACCGAAGAAAAAGTTTTCATAGGGAATGAAAACAGACATAAAAAACCCTGTAACAAAGCTATTAAAGTATAACTAGAATGTGTTTATGTCCCTACTTGTTAGATATATGGGTTAATGGATTCCACGCCACTAACCAATGAACTAATTTTAAATATAAACTTAATTTTCATAAAAGAACTAAGTAATAAATTAACTCTAATTAAAAGCGTTATTATTAAAAATTTCCTTCAAAAAATAGTGGATCTTCTTAGCGTCATTTACCCAGGTTAGGGGCGGCTACCTTTCAATTTTTATTATTTCCTCCTCAGCTAGCTATCAAAGGACAAAATACAGATTTAGTAAAAAGACCGCAACCGAAGGGTTATCATTCGGACATCCCTGGAGCCACTGCTAGGGACAGCATGCGATCCAGAGGCGACATTATTATATAAACAGGCATCAGGAGTTCGATAAATGTGCGACAGCCGATCTTCCCGAATTGCAATATGACGTCCACACAATACCGAAAAGGGACCACTTTCTGTAATAAACTGATTTCTCTTCACAACTACCTCCTTCAAAGACCGTACGTTATAACATTTACTCTTCTAGAAGAGGAACTGTTGAAAGACCGTGGACCTTGCAGTATCATCCTCGCCTTTCCTCCTCCCTGGAGGTGAAGGGAAGGTTTAAGGAAGGTCATCGTCTTCAGTGAGTCCTTCAGATAGGTCCCTGCCCCTACTAGACAGAGAAAGAGGAAGGGCTGGCCTAGGGGCAAACTTAGAACTTCAACTACTTAAATTACGGTCTATGGCACTCTTCATCAATGTAATTTGAATGGACTCCACTGTCGTTATTCTGAACTTCGTCGTATCTTACGCGACAGGGACCAACGCAGGGGTGCGATCTTCATGGGCACCAGATTTTCAGAAAGGACACCGACGCGCATAAGGAGAAGTTGCAATCCTCCTCAAAGAGAACGTAGCGTCCTTAAAAAAATAAAAAAGTTCAGGGATCCTCATAAATCAAATGTAGAAGGAATGTCTTTAATATATTACAATTATGTTATTTTATTAATTTCATTCTCCATTGTCGTCCATATTTAACTCTGATGATGGGCTTTTAGAGCCAAAAAAAAAAAAAAAATATATATATATATATATATACACAATTTGTGTAGTGAGAGACACCAAGGGATGTGCCACGCAAGTGTGACACATAGGAACTGTTCCAACATTAGACTATACGTCACAAAGATGTTGGCTCGGCATTACGCCATGTCCTGCGTCGTTTCGTCGCATCCGACTCATCAGGGGCCCGACGATGCCCACCCAACTCTGGACCTATATCAACTCAAGAAGATCAGGTATAGGCTTTATCAGAGACGAGCGTGCTCTCACACCGCCATTCTTGCTTGGCTGGCAAAACAAATCAGCAATGTAATACCGTGTTTTTGCACACTGCAATAAGGTACACAATTTGTGTAGTGAGAGACACCAAGGGATGTGCCACGCAAGCGTGACACATAGGGCTTGCCAGCCAAGCAAGAATGGCGGTGTGAGAGCACGCTCGTCTCTGATAAAGCCTATACCTGATCTTCTTGAGTTGGTATAGGTCCAGAGTTGGGTGGGCATCGTCGGGCCCCTGATGAGTCGGACGCGACGAAACGATGCAGGACATGGCGTAATGCCGAGCCAACATCTTTGTGACGTATAGTCTAATGTTGGAACAGTTCCTATGTGTCATAGGACATCCCTTGGTGTCTCTCACTACACAAATTGTGTACCTTATTGCAGTGTGCAAAAACACGGTATTACATTGCTTATATATATATATATATATATATATATATATATATATATATATATATATATATATATATATATATTATATATATATATATATATATATATATATATATATATATATATATATATATATATATATATATATATAAATATAAATCTATTTTACCTGGGGGATAATTACTTTAATTATGTGAAATAAATTCTAAGAGATATAACTATTTAGATTTACCCCATGTAATGGAATTTAACACCTGCTCTTTCAAGATACAGCCTTGAGTGGTTACTATAATAGTCACTGACTGTTTAAAAGTTAATAACATTTACAGCTTTATTTATGTGATTGAAATTCAATAGTGCTGATCGTAAAAATATTATTTTATCTGTTAAAAAAGAATATGTTAAGCTGTTCTTTGTGGTTTGCTCGTTGAAAGGGAGAACTCAGAGCTGAAGCATCGAGTCGTATTACAAGTCTAACCCAGGACCCTTCTTCCACAGGTTCTTGTTGGCTTTTATTTGCTCCTTCTGCTTCCCAGTGTAAAATTTTACAGGATTTCTCCTTGTACTTCTGTTCTTGCCTCAAGCATTCTTTTGCTCCCACGTAGTCTGCTAGATATTTTTAGAAACAACCTTCCCACATCCTTTCAGTATTTACAACTTACCACTTTTACTTTTTCCAACCTTCTACGAGGTAGAAATGTAGAGGGCCTTTAGGAAATCAACAAAAATAAATGCCTAAATATTAATGTAAAAGTAGAGTTAAATAAAAAAAAAAAATTAATAACATGATATTTACATTAACTTTTATGGCGGTTGTTTCTAAAGTATATAAAAAGGGGGTGAACGGGATTCGCTAAACAGTGTTAACATTTTTACAATTTTATAAAATAAATGTATAGTATAAATATGGTTTAGCAGCATGACACATATCAACTGTCGCACGTAAAAAAAAGCACGTAAAAGGGTACCAGCTAGTAAAATATCAATTTATTAGTGTATGATGTTTTTTCATGTATGTATAAGTGTAAATCGCAGACTTTATAGGCGCAAAACTGATCAAATTAAATCGATTAATTTGTGTGCAAACATGTTGTGCGTGTTATAGATATAGTTTCATCGAAAAATATTGTGTTGAACTAAAGTTCGCGCAGTGTGAAAGTCACCAAGTTTATTAAGAGGAGAAGCCACTTTAGTCACTTTAGGTCATCCTCGAAAACCTTATGCCGATGCCGTAAGGGCAATGTGTCTGACTGTTCGTCGAACTTTATTCCATATTCCCCGAACCGTTAACGCTGTAGGAATGAATTTTAAAATACTGGCGTGACTTTTTGACCCACACATAGCAAAAATATAGAGTAGTTAAAAATTCAATAAGCGCATGCGCAATATGCAAAAATGGGCTAAGCACGATTTATTTTTTAATTTTCGAGTGTGGTATCAAATGAAAGATACTGAAGAGTAGATAACAAACATATATAACATTCTATGAGTATTGTGCTTTTTACAGCTAATATTTCCACCCAAAAAAGATGGGGAAATAATAAAATTTTATTTCAGGATATAATAACGGATATGCATAATAAACTACGAAACCCTAAATTGTACTTGGATTTAAGTTGGTACTTGCCTGTGATTATATATAATATGTATATATATTGGTTGTAATAATGACCTATTAATTTTTAAGAATGGGAAAATTTTGAGGTCAGGCTCCTAGTCGAGACTCTTAGTTTATACTTGAGGAAAACCTTATTTTTTTATCCAAAAAATAAAGGTAGGTTTAAAACTTATTTTATCAGTACCGAAAAATTAATCGTTTAAAAGTTCATTAATTATCATAATTGTTGAACCAAATAGTTGATAATTAATCAATTACACCTAAATCAGATTTACATTAAATTTATCATTTTAAAATACATATATTTAAATCAATATACGAGTAATTATCCAATTATGGCGGATCTCGGGAGGTTATTTTAGTCGTCAAAAGCCCTTAATGTTCAATGGTGATTTATATTAATAATTAAAGCTTTCCAGGCGTAGCACGAGCTAAAATACCAGTGGTGTATATATCAGTGCCGGATCTAGGTTTTTTCTTAGGGGGGGCAAAAGCAGATTTTGCCGCCCTTGCCACACAGGGGCAGTTCTAGCAGTAGAATTGGGGGGGGGGGACTTGGGTGGTTTAGCCTCAAATCCAAAGGGGGGTCCGGGGGAAAATTTTATAAAATTAGGTGCAAAAATGGTGAATTTTAAGCGTTTTGAAAAACCTTTTTTTTTAGAGCTTTTTCAGCTAAAGCTACAGTACCTATTCTATATTGCGTTTAAAATACCAATTAATAATGATAATTTCTATTTTATTTAACCTGTAACACTATACTATGCTATTAATTCTTCTAGATCCATTAGGAGGGGTTACCCTCCTGCCCAAAGGGGGCTTCGGGGGGCCTCCCTCGGAAAATTTTAGAAAATTAGGTTCAAAATGGTGAATTTTAGTCGTTTTGGAGAACCTTTTTTTTAAGAGCTTTTTCAGCTAAAACAGCAACTTAAAGTTTGTTTAAAATTATTTCTGCAGAATTTTTGAAACATTTACTATCTAAATCGGGTTTTAGACTTAAAAAAATATATTTTTTACCTGTAACACTATACTATGCTATTAATTCTTCCAGTATCATTAGGAAATACCTTCACAACTTCCTATATATAGCAACTGAATGAAGTAGATACACACTCAACTGAGCATATAAACAAACATCCATTAAAGTATGCAAATAAACAAACAAAAAAATAGTTAATATTTGCATCCCACATAAAAATGTAAGTGGGAATCCCAGTTAGCAATTTTAATATCAACTTGACTATTGCTCCATAGTTAAGGTAAGGCAACCATATTTATTCCAATAATAACATAGGTTTGTTTTGATTTGTTGGTCTTCAAATAGATGTAATAACTTATTTAAATTAGTTAATGTAAAATGTTTACGTTTTATTATTGTATTACATATCATGTAATATATTAATTTGTCAATATTGGCAATAAATTACTGTTTATTTATTGATATTTTTTGCTTCCAACCTCACCGAGGTAACTGAAGCATGTGATCGTTCTGAAGAACGACAAATTTTTAGGTCTCCGATTTCAAAAATTCCAAGACAGATTCAGACATCAGGGAACACTTTTGGGTCCGTGTCTGTCTGTCACTTTTTTTGCGAACCAACATATCTTAAAAACTACTCGTCAGATTTTAATGAAGTTTGGATGGTAGGTCTTTAGCCTATTGTTGGTCCCATATAAGTTTCAACCTTTCGCGCCTACTTGTTTCTCTTCCACATGCGCACAAACATACATTTATTTAAACCTACAGCTTCAAAAGTACTTTTCCGATTTGTATGAAACTTTTAAAGTTCTTTAATTTTTGCTAAATTGATACTTTAATTTGGGTAAAAATCCAAACAATTTTGGCAGATTAAAAACGGGGAGACAATGAAACAAAATAGACAATAATGGCTTTAAATGCATAAAATCGATAAAGTACGTAATAGGATGCGAGGAAGGGATGTGCCATATCAATTCAACGTATTTTTACGAATATCTCGCTTCCTACGGCTCGGAGACAAATTAAAATTATTATTAAAAAGCAAAACAACTAAATTTCCCACAAAAAAGGTCTCATTCATTTTTTACGTACAAAGAACGGTTTAGCAAAAACCTAGTTCTACTATAACTTGCATTGTGATGGTTTTTGCACGACTTTTTACGTGATTTTGTGAATATCTCGCTTCTTCTGACTCGGAGACCATTGGGGATCAGATCAAAATTTAAGAATCTAAAATTTCACACAAGAAACAATATGTTCATTTTTTACATACAACGAACCGTTTGGATAATAATGCGCTCCGAAGTTTCCCTTATTGTCTCCGGGCCATAGGAAGCGAGATAATTCGTATTATAAAAAAGACCAGTCAGCACCATGACCTAATGAGCGAATTTTCAAAGAAATCTGCGTATTATTGGATTATAATAATATAGAAAAAGTTTGGTTTAGAATTTGGATGGGTGAAAAAAAAAAAATTGGTACACAATTTTGACCCGTAAATGGACTCCAAAAAGTATTAATAGTATTATTATTTGCGTTAACAGTTTGAGTCTTTCTTGACACATCGAACTTCTTAAATAGTTTTTTGAAAACTTCAATATGCTTAAGTTTCTTTCACATCAACTGTAAAGAAAAAAAGGGTAAGCGAAGTTAATAAGGGCGGGTATATCAGATTGGACAAGATAACTGTAATTATATTACATATATTTAAAAATTACATATCACCTATTTTTTTTTTTTTTTTTTTTTTTTTTTTTTTTTTTTTTTTTCGTGAAATTTATATTATTTTTCCTTTATTTATCATTTTAGTTTTCCACCTCGTTTTGCCGCCCCCCGGGCGTGCCGCCTGGGGCGCTTGCCCCCCGCAGCCCCCCCTTAGATCCGGCACTGGTATATATACCACTTCTTCTCAACTCCTTTCTACGACCTCTCCTCTCAAAAAAATTAACAAGAATGTCAGTTTTTTTGTGATTAGTAGGTATATTTTTATTTAATTATAAATTTAAAACGTATATCATCATACAGTTTGAAAAAAAACTCGATTAATAAGTCGAATAGTTTTTCTGCTATCATCTTGAATATTTAGATAATTCGATAAGACTGTAATGTTAGATTAAAGTTTGACAGAATTGTGACTTAAGGGAGTACTGGTTATTTCGGAAGAGTTTTATGTCATGGAAGGAAATAAGAGAGGCTCTGATAAGGCGTGGAGGCCGGCCTGGGTTATCAATCAAAGTGGATAAATGCCACGGCAAGTCAACTCATAATCAGTTTTTAACTGTGGCCCGCTCCCTTTCTTGGAATCTCTCATTAAATCCACAAAAAATAAGAAAATGAATATAGAGCCAATAAATCATGAAATATCTCAAAGACCTAGATTTATGAAACTAGATTCATTCTCCCGACATTTCAATCACTTTCCATCTTTCTTTTTCAACTGAGCATGCTTTATATTTAAATTAAGAGTAAATAGAAATATATATTTATTTACAATAAATAACTCATTAAATGAGGCATATAACCATTTTATAATTTATCCCAAAATAATTAACATATTTTTCATGTACGATATTATATATTATCCATTTCGCTTAATGAATATCCATATGTATATGATAATGAAGTCTGAGTCATGCTAACTTAACTTTCATCTATACATATAAAATTAAAGATTTGTCTGTACATTGGTCAGAATTGAAAATTTGATGGATACATTTTCATTTTATAGATTCCAAAAACGAATCCGGCCTTAACTTTTTTAGTGAATGTGTGTCTGTCGCCACCAGTCAAATTTATTAGGCTGCCCTTATTCCATGGTAGCTTCACGTTTTCTGTCGCCGAAAACGCTTTGCAAGCAAACATGTAAATAAGTCTTTGAATCTCGCATAAATAGATATAAATATACACAATTTATGTTAGTGAGAGGCACCAAGGGATGTGCCACGCAAACGCGACACATAGGAACTGTTCCAACATCAGAAGCAGGAATAATACAACTGTCTCCCCACGTAAATTAAACGTTTTACTTGCCAAAGCAGCTTTCAGCCTTTATAAGGCCATTATCAGTGCCGAAATGAGGAAGAAATACATTAGAAATAGAGACTTCGAGAGTCATATGGTGATCTCTGATATGAAGTAGTCTCACCTTTCGCTTATTTGCTGTTACTAATGTAATTTCTTTCTTATTTCGGCACTGATGATGGCCTTATGAAGGCTGAAAGCTGCTTTGGCTAATGCAATGTTTAATTTAAAGGGAGAGAGAGTTTTTTTATTCCTCAAGATGACATCCATATCTAACTAGTTTTTTTTAGCTGATTTATTAAATAATGGTGGGGTAAAATGGTGAAAAAAATGGTGGGGGACGAAAAACTCATTTTTTAAGGACACGGCAAAAAGATAAATTAGTATAAAAATGAAACCAAATATATATTTGTATTTATGGCATGCTCCTCTTTCACGTTTAACACCCCACATGACATAGTCCACAGGCCACCATAAGAAGTGAGTCGCTGATTGATAAAGTTTTCTTACCTTATGGAATCGATTATTTATGCCGTGTCCACCGATGAATTGGGTATATGGCAACTGGGGGCTGGGCCATTTCTTTTTTGTTGACATGCCAAACTTGCCCTTCTGCGGGAACATTGAAAAGAGATAGATAAAGTTTTGATTTTCACAGGATCGTTTAATTAAATTATTTCAAAAACAGTGGTACACGCGGCCACCGTTAAGAGTGGGCCGTTTGAGGTGGCCACCGCCTCAAACATATCGCTCTGCGAGGACGTTGAAAAGAAAACGGCCCACTCGTATCGGTGGCCACCTTTACCACTGTTTTTGAAATAATTTAATTAAACGATCCTGTGAAAATCAAAACTTTATCTATCTCTTTTCAATGTTCCCGACGAAGGGCAAGTTTGGCATGTCAACAAAAAAGAAATGGCCCAGCCCCCAGTTGCCATATACCAAATTCATCGGTGGACAAGGCATAAATAAGCGATTCCACAAGGTAAGAAAACTTTATCAATCAGCGACTCACTTCTTATGGTGGCCTGTGGACTAACACATTTCTGTAGAAAAAAAAAATGTTGAGCCTTTTGTTTTTAAGGGATGGTTATTTGGGGCTTCCCTGTTATTTTCCTGAGTTTGGGTAATTACATATAGCTTAATTGGAAAGTTCAAATATTTCTTCTGACTTAAGAACATTTCTTTTGACTCTCGGTTTCTTTCAATTTTAATGCCTAGATAATAATTCAATTCGCCTAAATCTTCCATTTCAAAATTTTCTTTTAATAGGTTTTTGTATTTTTCTGTTTTTCTTATATCTTTACTAGCTAGGATCAAATCATCAACAAATACAAGTAAATATATACTTTCTGTTCCTTCCCCTTCAATATACAAACATCTATCTGCTTCTGACCTTCTAAAACCAATTTCTCTTAACACTTTGTCCAACCTCTCATTCCAGCAACGAGGGGCCTGTTTTAAACCATAAAGGGATCGAACCAACTTGCAGACTCTTCCTGTACCGTCATCGAACCCATCTGGCTGAGCCATATAAACATCTTCTTTCAGCTCACCATTTAGAAAAGCTGTTTTGACGTCCATTTGATGTAGATGGAGATCACGTTTGTTTGCTAACGCTAGAAGAGTTCGACAAGTTGCTAAACGAGCTACTGGAGCAAATGTTTCTTTGTAGTCAAGCCAGGTGTTTGCAGAAATCCTTTGACTACAAGTCTTGCCTTATAGCGTTGTGGATTGCCGTCAGCATCTTTCTTAATTTTAAACACCCACCTTGACTGCATCACTTTTCTATCTTTTGGTTTATCAACCATTTTCCATGTTCCATTTTTAACCAGACTGTCCATTTCACCTTTAACTGCTTCTCGCCAATTTTGTTCATCTGGTCTACCTTCTATATCTTTGATTTTCGTTGGCAGATCTTCTACAAGTTCTTCAGCACTCATGGCAAAATATGTTTCATAGTCATCAAGGTAGTTTGGCCTTTTTACAATTCTTTCAGAGCTTCTTATTTCTGATGGACGTTCTAGTTCAGTTGTTTTAATCTCTTTCTCTCTATTTTCTATTTCACATATTTCTTTACCTTCTTCTATTGACTCTGATTGTTTGTCTTTACTTTCTTTGAATATCACATCTCTTCCTAGAATAACATTTTTCTTTGCAGGGTCCCAAAGGCGATAACCGTTTGGAGCATATCCCACCATGTAAACTAACTTACTCTTTGCATCAAATTTCTTTCTTTTTTCTTTTGGAATGTGAAGATATGCCTCACACCCAAATACTTTAATTTTGGAGAAGTTTGTTTTTCTTCCATACCAAATATCTGCTGGTATTTTGTTCTGTAGAGCAGTAGTAGGTCTTCTATTAATCAGATAGGCAGCAGCCTGCACAGCTTCACTCCACAAGTGTTTCCTAAGATTACTAGATAGAAGCATGGTTCTTGCTGATTCAACTAGAGTCCTATTCATTCTTTCAGCAACTCCATTGTTTTGGGGCGTTCTAGGAATAGTGTATTCTACTTTTATACCTTTCTTTATACAACATTTTTTAAACAACTGCGATACATATTCACCTCCGTTGTCACACCTTAATCTTGAGATTTTTCTTTCGAAGTGAGTAGTAGCGGCAGCTTCATATTCTTTAAATTTCTCTAAAACTTCGTCTTTTCTTTTTATCATATACACAACAGTACAATGAGTGTAACTGTCAACAAACGTTATAAAATATTCTTTCTTATCCCATGATGTTGGATTGATAGGGCCACAAACATCTGAATGAACTAATTCTAGAGGTCTTGAAGTTGGAGGTCCTTTATTTGAATGAGGGAGTTTACTTTGCTTTCCTTCAATACAAAACCTACAATCAAGATCTATATTCTTGCAATTTTTCATTCCTAAGATGTCACTCATTTTTGAGAGTTGTTGCACATTTATGTGGGCTAATCGTCTATGCCACAAATCAAAATTCTCTTCCATAGTACCCAAATTTACGACAGGTAATGGATGCTCAAATTCTACCATATAGAGACGATTTCTTCTCTTTGCTGCAGCTACTTTCTCAGAACCAGTGTATATTGTCTCTAAACCTTTGTTAAAAATAATTCTAAGACCAGCTTCTTCAATTCTGCCGACAGATAATAGATTAAAATTTAAGTTCTGGATGTATAATACCCTAGTAATAGTTAATTCTTTTCCAAAAGATTCAATTTTAATAGTTCCTTCTTTTTGAGCTATTAGAGTTTGTTCTGCTTTGGCTACAGAGTCGAGAGGGAATACTAATTTATTACTATCAACACTTGCACATTCTTGATTCTTTTCTATCTCTTCAGCGGCAAATGTCACACCAGATGCTGATTTATTCTTATTATATTTGTCTTCTTTCTTATTAGGTTTTCTTTCATTATTTCTAGAGTCATTATTTCTATTATTTGTTTTAAATAGTTTCTTAAATTTGCACTGGGCTTGAAAGTGCCCCGGGCGATCACAATTGTAGCAACGAAACTTATGTGTAGAGGTAGATGGAAAAGCCGTAGTATCATTATTTTCATTCTCAAAATCTGATCTCTGTTTTCTCTTTAACTCTTCATCAAGGAGTTTAGATTTGACGAATTCAAGTATAAGATATTCTTCTGGTATTGTTTCCAAAGCAGTAGTTATGACATCATAGGAAGGGGGAAGTGTAAGAAATATATTGCAAATAACATCGGCTTCCTCCATTTTGGCACCACAACTTTTAAGCTCTCTGATAGTTCTATCGAATTCAAGAAAATGGGAACTTAGCGAGACTCCATCTTTTAATTTCAATGACATCAGTTTTCTCCTTAAAAATATTTGTTTGGTAATACCTATTCTAGCGAATGTAGAAATTAGGGTATCCCAAATTTCATGTGGTAATTTCTTGTCTTTTACATATTCCAGATGACTATTGGCTATATGTTTTACAATAAGAGATTTAAATTTTCTTTCCTTTACAATTCTCTTAGCTAGAGAAGCAATTTTTTCTTTCTTTTCTTTAGATGAGTCAATTTCTAATACCTCATACAAAGAGTCATCTCTCTTCTCTAAACAGTCCAACAAATCATGCTCTTCTAGCATAACCTCTATTCTATATTTCCAATTATCAAAGTCCGTTCCATCAAATTGGTGGAACTTATTGTACTTACAGTCTTGATCCTCAGACATCATTTTTCTAAAAAAAGTTTTTTTTCTTTAATGACAGATAATTAATCAACAATTGTTTAAACTTCAAATTCTAATGTTCTTCAATTCTTTTGAGGCAGTAGATTACAAGATCTGCTACCATGTTGTAATAATGCGCACAAGATAATCCTTTAGTTCACTTTATATTTAAAGTAGCAACATTTATAATAAATTCTAATACAATCAATACAAATATTTCTGCGACATTGATGCCTGACTGTCATATTAATATGACATATTGACAATTTTTGGTCTACTAACTAATTTCGTACTCAGGACCATGAAAATCACATTGTCCACCAAAAAGGGCGGGGCATGGCCGCTCTCCAACGGTTTGTTATTTTCAAATGCCTATTGCCAAGCTATGTCCCGCAGACGAACTTAGCTGACCACATATTCTTAAAAGGCACCAAAAGATTTACTTATACACAAAATTCTAGCTTGATGTTAGTCAGACACTTTTTTGCACGCTATCTCCAGGACTAAAACCTCCTAAGTGGTTTTCAGGGTGCCGTCTGTATGTGTGTTATCATTGTAGCGCCCAGGGTATTTAAACTGCAGAGTTGAAACTTGGCAGAAAAATCAGTCCTTACTTCTAGTCGCGCCGCCCGGCAAATCAACATTTTCCACCATGTTTGCACCCAGTTTGCAGAGTCGGCAAAAATATAAAAAAATCGAAAAGTGATCAGATCGAGTTGAAATTTAGCACGAATGTAACCCTCTGGGTTAAAGTATTATATCATACCCACCCGGGGAAAAAATAATAAAATTTCCCTACAAAAATAAACAAATGTCATTGTCATTATTTAAAAAATAAATAGGTGGTTTGATATCATACTTAATACAATAGGGTTGAAGTATTATATTAAACCCACCCAAAATAAAAAAAATAAGAAATCAAAAAATTTCCCTCCTTGAGTGTGTAAAAAAAAGGAAGTACAACAATGCATACAATTATTTGCATACGCTCTTATTCGGGAATGTTGAAAGGCATGGGGCTTTGTATAGGGCAAAATAAAGGGGGAAATGAGGGTGGGTATGATATAATACT
Source organism: Gerris lacustris (assembly GCA_951217055.1). Taxonomy (NCBI): domain Eukaryota; kingdom Metazoa; phylum Arthropoda; class Insecta; order Hemiptera; family Gerridae; genus Gerris; species Gerris lacustris. The sequence continues at coordinate 68,375,576 of OX578276.1, read as the reverse complement.
ATATACCATGGCGTAAGAGTATGATATTGAACCCACCCAAGATTCATATTCGCACTTTTTTGGGTAGGTCTGATATAATACTACATACCATGGCGTAAGAGTATTATATTGAACCCACCCAAAACTTCATGACATATGCTCTAATTCGGGAATGTTGAAAGGCATGGGGCTTTGTGTAGGGCAAAATAAAGGGGGAAATGAGGGTGGGTATGATATAATACTATATACCATGGTGTAATAGTATTATATTGAACCCACCCAACCTTTTGTGACACCTTGTCAAAATAAATCAAATTTATTTGTTTCAAATTTGACATTATTACAGTATATTTGTGCAAATTAGTAAGTAACGTAGTGTTTCTTTAAACTTGTCTCCAACATGGAAGAAATGCCTGAAGAATTAAAAACTCAACCCATGTTTGGCTTCCTGGACGTCTTGCGAGATGAAGACAGATGCATATCTTTAAGCAAGAAATGGGGATTGTTACCAGGCAATGTGGTAAATATGTCGTATCTAACCCACTTTGTCTTAATAACAACTGTATTGAGACACCGTTTATTGTATTCAATTCGTATATTTGGATATTAACACAAGACTAACTCAATTATGACAAATGCGGCCCTTTATATATACCTTGAGCCGCAGGTTGTGAATAAAATAAATAATAAAAAACTAATTCATTATCGCATTCGCGACACTCCGCCGATGAATGTTCGACGCTCATTCGTCCTCTCGGTCTCAGTCGGGTGCGTGCTGGTCGTCTTCGCTGTGAATTTCAATGTGCAGGTAGTCGGTGTCTTGTTGTCATATTCACGTTCAACGTTCTTCACGTTCAACGGACTTCTTCAATGTCGTGACGGTTTTCTAGTCCTAATTTAAGTGGGACTAATTTCGTTACTGCTCGGATCACTTCATTTCCTGTCGCTAAACGGATTTTTGCCAGTCTAAAATTCCAATTTAAGCGTTCATTCTCCTCGTCAAGGAGGACCACCTCCCCCGCTTGCAGTTGTCTTGCCGTTGTTCTCTTGTTTCGGTATTGTGTTTGTCTGTCTTGATATATACTATTTCCAGCTGATCAGTTGAAACAGGTACAAGGAGCTCTCGGGGTAGTAAATACCCACTCTCTGTTTGTCTCTCTGTTCACACTAGTTGTCAAGTCACTTTCTACAGTCTCGTTATCGTTTGTCGGGAAGGTTTGTGCCAAATAAAATTGTCTTACATTGTTTGAAAGTATCAAGTCAGGTATTGTCCGTCTAGCAATACTAACTACAGCATGCTTCACTTTTGTATGTATTTCGTCTATAAATTTATTTTGCAATTCATTTTTCTTATTGTTTTTAATGTAAATTAAATATTTCAAGTATTCTACTGATTGTATACATTTTTCCCAATGTATCTTACTATTGTTGAGCTCTATTATAGCTATCGTATTTCCCTTAATATTTGCGCAGTCGAATTTTTCAAGTCTTTTGATAAATTCTGATTTTAAATTTTTAAATTTAATTTTAATAAATCTTAAACAATATGCTGTAAGTCTAATCAATTTACTATAATTCGAATAGTTCTCTAATTTAATTCCAAACAGTGGTTCTATTTTTAAATTTTGATTGATTAAATAATTATTGACTAAATTCTCGATGTTTGACATTCCTAAATTTATTTTTTCGTTTTCATCGAGATATTCTTTTTCTTTATTATTCGGTATCTGCCACTGAGGCCATTCTTTTATAGGATACTTATGCCACGATAGCCCTATCATAGATTCTTCTGTCATCGAAGCATTAAATTCGTCGTCCCTCGAGTCTTCACTTTCGGATACTGTTCCTTCATCGTCAGATTGATTTTCAGAGTTTGGATAACTTTTCTTTTCACTGTCAGATTTATTTTCCTCGTCACTTTTCGTATTTGGGGATTTGGTGGAAATTTCTAATTCGTTTTCGATTATTTCCTTCATATTTTGTACCGTTTCTTCGTCCTTTAACTTCTTAAATTCTAAGTCTTCCTGTTTTACAATGGTTCTATCGGGTTTATCAAATCCAATCTTCAAATCCAATGCAACCTTGACATTCGTGCAAAAACTTATTGCATTTTCATCCTTTACTTTACCTTGTCCACTTAAAATCCATCCTACCTTGGAGTCCACTAGATAAAGTCCCGGTTCTATTTCTATTCTTTGTTTATTAATAATTTCATAAAAATAGCCGTTTCCTAATAATAAATCAATATTCATATCGACGTCCGGGTTTTCAGCCAACTCTAAATCCACATATTTTGCAAAAATATGTTTTGATTGTTTACTTAATTTAAATTTGTTAACTATGTTCGGCACTACATTTGCCTGTAGTTCCATTATTTCGCCTATTTTAGCTTTTATTCCTATTTTTACTCGGGGTGAGCTAACTTGTACAGGATTCTCGGTTCCAAATACAAAAATTTGTAGTTCTTCCCTTTCTTCTTCCTCCACTTTGAGTGTCTTATACAATTTTTGTGTAATGTACGTTCTCTGACTCCCACTGTCTAACATCATTCTAGTTACACTGTTTCGACCTGTTACTTGATTTACTACTTCGACTAAAGCTGTTTGCATACACACTGCGGATGTTGTTCGTGATTTCAGTTCCTTGCTTTCTCTCGAAATTGATTCTTCACTCAAACTAGTCATTACCCTTGGCTCATTCGACTCGATACCTACACTCGCTTTTGGACAACTACTTGAATTTGAATACTTGTATTTTTTGGGACAAAGACTAGAATGGTGTTGTTTCACTGATTTGCAATGAAAGCAAGGTTTCGTGATTTTACAATCTTTTATAAAGTGATTGGATCTTAAACAGTTTAGACAGCAACCTTTTAATTTATTTTTTCTATCCTCAATAGTGGTCACTACAGTGCATTCATCACTATAATGATTTGCTTACAGAACTTACACTGAAGTTCATACGATATTAACGCCTCAGCGCTAAAAGGATTTGGTTTTGAATCTAAATATTGGATATTGTTATTTTTTGATCTGTCAATACTTCGAATTTGACCGAAATTTTCGCTTTGACATTTTTCTGTTGATTTAGTTATAAATTCAACTTTTTCTCGGGAGCTAACTATATTGTTTATTTTTTTCCGGAGCTCGTTTGGTGTCATTTTATCGGTGTCACATTCCTCCTCTATCTTAAGTAAAATAGAGGACGGAAATTTCGATTGAATTAAGGGAACTAAACACTTTTGATTTGGGTTTTCTTTTAAGGCTTCTAAGGATCTTATGATATTTTCGATCTCATCTAACGTCGTTCTAAGGTTTGACGTTTGTGCCGAACTCGGCGTAAGCGTTTGTAACCGATTATAAAGGGAGTTTACAATTAGACTTGTATTGCCAAATCTTGATTTTATAATATCTACAGCAATGATATAATTTGCGTTTGACAGCGCTAGCCCTGATATTGCTTGGGAAGCCGACCCAGTCAGATACGTTTTTAAATAATTAAATTTTTCGATTTCTTTAAGGTTGTTGTTTGAATGAATTGCCGTATCGAAACTGTCCCAAAATTCTAGCCATTTAAATAAATCTCCATCGAATTTCCTAATCGTCAATTTTTCTAATTTTACGTTTTGAGTTTGATTTTGATTATTTTTTCCAGGTTTTTCATCCGTATTTTTTTGTTCGGTTTCTGTCAATGTCATCCGTTTAATTTTTAATTCTATTCGCATGTCATCGTAGTCTAAAAGTATGTTCGCTTCCTCGTCACTTTCAGTAACGAGTTTCGTCAAATCTTCTTCGGTCACCGATAAATCCCTAATTTCATTTCTAATTTCTACGTATCTCTCGTAATATTTTGTTAATTTTTCCTCGATTTCTAATAATTTCTTTACGTCAAAAATATTTCCGTCTAAATATTGTTTTGATGTTTTTAACATGTCAGTCAATCTCTTTTTAATCGGTCCAGCTAATTGTCTTTTATGTCCTAATAAAGTCATGTTGGTTTGTCAGTTAGTGGGTTTTACCTTGATCTTATGTTGAGTCTTGGGTTCAGCCGAGGATTTTCTTTCCTCTGCTACCATGTATTGAGACACCGTTTATTGTATTCAATTCGTATATTTGGATATTAACACAAGACTAACTCAATTATGACAAATGCGGCCCTTTATATATACCTTGAGCCGCAGGTTGTGAATAAAATAAATAATAAAAAACTAATTCATTATCGCATTCGCGACAACAACTACGATAAAGGAATATTTAGTCTAATGTACATTGGGACAAAGGAATATCACACTTTTATATACGAAAGTGTGATATTCCTTTGTCTCAATGTACATTAGACTATATATCCCTTTTTCCTAATAGTTATGTATTTAGTCAAAGTGGGCCAAATACGACATAATATATAATGTTAGTTAGTAAAGTTTTGGTTCAGGCCTTCCTAATATATAATGTATATAGTATTATATCAAACCCACCCGATTTTTAAATCTTTTTACAATATTGACATTGACATGTCTTGATGTGTGGGAATTTATTTGTTTTGATGTAGGGAAATTTTTTTGTTTTGATTTTGTAGGGAAATTTTTTTGTTTTGATTTTGTGGGTGGGTTTAATATAATACTTCAACCACTCTCTGTATGACAAACAAATCCACTAAATTTTAATTTGATATTGACCGCCATTTTGAAGTTATCGATTAAATAATATTTATGAATTTTGAAATTTTGACGGTTAAGAATACCGAATGTATAAATACGTTTTTGACATTAGCATTTCGTTGGAACAAGTAAAAAATAAGGAACAAATATAAAAGTAGCCCAATGAAATTCCATCAATTAGTTTAAAAGTTATAAGCGAACATAATTATTAATTAGAGCGATACTTTTGTTAAACGTCAAAGTTTGATTCCATTGTCAAAATACCACCAAAATTCAAATAATTAAAATATAATAGAATAAAAGTAATATAGGTATTCTTTTTTTTAAAAAAAAAAAATGATAATAAAAATCAGTTAATTGAAAACGGTCACCCATTCGAGTACTGACCACGCCCAATGCTGCTTAAGGGGTCACTCTTAGTGGCCTCCAAAGTGAGTAAAAGTTCCGAGGTACCCCGTACCCGGTTTTTTTCATTTTAATTTGTTCTTTTAGTGAGTACTATAATTATCTAATATATGCTTTCTTGAGTCCCAGATAGATGCTGAATTCTAAAATTTTAATGTAATCATGTTAACACCTGGACAAAGTAACGTACCTGGGGGGGGGGGGGGGTGCCCCAGGTACCGAGTACCGGATTAGAGGGGGCGCAAAAATAGTTTATTATTATTATTATTTATTATATACATATTTAATATTATTGTAAGTTTTTTTAAAAATTATTTTTTCTCCCCAAATTAAGAATGTGTAAATGTTAAACCTTAAACTGTTAGTTTGTCACAAATGTTTGTAAAGTAGTTAGCGTAAAACAGAATTCAATCTTATATTAAGTTAACACACAAACTGAAGATGGTATTATACACCGAAACGCATTTGTAAATTTTAATATAAAATTGTGGAGACAATATTGTAGTGTTACTTTCTACCAACCTCTCTCTATTATAATTGTAACAAATTTATTAACCCAATAGCCTTTTCAAAAGGGGAGAGTTTCGAAGTTGTCATAGAGAAGCAGGCATCATTCCGATACAGTTATATGCTATGACAATGAGTATACAATACCTTGAAAAAGCGTTTAATATGGAAGAGGGCAGATTGCCCTATAAATTAGCGAGAGTAGTAGTGAATACATCGTTATCTTGGTTCAATGTTGGGCCGAAGAGAGGGGAGGAGATGTGCAGATATTTAGAGAGAGGGTACGACAACAGGAATCGGTGGATTAAGGTGATAAAGAACTGCCTGGAGATCAAGAAACGTAATTTTAACGAAGAATGTAAACAGAGAAAAGAACGGGCTCAATATAATCTGTTCTATAAGGAACTAGACCATAATGCTACACCTGGCTACAAAGAAAATGTGAACATCGACAATGAGTCGAAGAGATTGATTGTGCTAGCTAGGTGCTCAACCTCAATTGCAAGTTGTGGCTCACAAAGGAGGATCTTAACTGTGTCAACTGCAGCAGAAATGCGAGTGAGGATATCTTTCACTTCATAAGAGAGTGTCCTCGTCTGAGACATTATAGGAAACTTTGTCTGGGCCAAGAGTGCTTAATTAGGCAGCAAGTTATTAGCGTCTAGAATGGTAGCACCTCTTGGCCATCATTAGCAAAATATTTAAAATTAACCTTACCACATCGTAATATATTATCTCTGGGCCAGCATTGTTGGTAATATTGTAATTTATGTTTATTAATAAAACCAAAGATAAAAAAATAAAATAAAAGATTAGTATGAGAGAGAGAGAGAGAGAGTAAGAGGGGGGAGGGGGGTGAGAGATAGAGGGGAGAGAGAGAGGGGGGAGAGAGAGAGGGGAGAGAGAGAGAGAGAAAGAGAGAGAGAGAGAGTGGGGGGGGGGGAATAAAATACTTTATGATAAATAAATAATTAATGGGTTATGTCTACATACATTTTGTTACTTACATTTAATTATCTTTGTATCATGTGTTTATTGTATGTAGGTCATTAGGTAATGTTAATTATGGTATGCAAATAATTTAATTGTTAGAGCTATCAGTGCCGGATCTAGGTTTTTTCTTAGGGGGGGCAAAAGCAGATTTTGCCGCCCTTGCCACACAGGGGCAGTTCTAGCAGTAGAATTGGGGGGGGGACTTGGGTGGTTTAGCCTCAAATCCAAAGGGGGGTCCGGGGGAAAATTTTATAAAATTAGGTGCAAAAATGGTGAATTTTAAGCGTTTTGAAAAACCTTTTTTTTTTAGAGCTTTTTCAGCTAAAGCTACAGTACCTATTCTATATTGCGTTTAAAATACCAATTAATAATGATAATTTCTATTTTATTTAACCTGTAACACTATACTATGCTATTAATTCTTCTAGATCCATTAGGAGGGGTTACCCTCCTGCCCAAAGGGGGCTTCGGGGGGCCTCCCTCGGAAAATTTTAGAAAATTAGGTTCAAAATGGTGAATTTTAGTCGTTTTGGAGAACCTTTTTTTTAAGAGCTTTTTCAGCTAAAACAGCAACTTAAAGTTTGTTTAAAATTATTTCTGCAGAATTTTTGAAACATTTACTATCTAAATCGGGTTTTAGACTTAAAAAAATATATTTTTTACCTGTAACACTATACTATGCTATTAATTCTTCCAGTATCATTAGGAAATACCTTCACAACTTCCTATATATAGCAACTGAATGAAGTAGATACACACTCAACTGAGCATATAAACAAACATCCATTAAAGTATGCAAATAAACAAACAAAAAAATAGTTAATATTTGCATCCCACATAAAAATGTAAGTGGGAATCCCAGTTAGCAATTTTAATATCAACTTGACTATTGCTCCATAGTTAAGGTAAGGCAACCATATTTATTCCAATAATAACATAGGTTTGTTTTGATTTGTTGGTCTTCAAATAGATGTAATAACTTATTTAAATTAGTTAATGTAAAATGTTTACGTTTTATTATTGTATTACATATCATGTAATATATTAATTTGTCAATATTGGCAATAAATTACTGTTTATTTATTGATATTTTTTGCTTCCAACCTCACCGAGGTAACTGAAGCATGTGATCGTTCTGAAGAACGACAAATTTTTAGGTCTCCGATTTCAAAAATTCCAAGACAGATTCAGACATCAGGGAACACTTTTGGGTCCGTGTCTGTCTGTCACTTTTTTTGCGAACCAACATATCTTAAAAACTACTCGTCAGATTTTAATGAAGTTTGGATGGTAGGTCTTTAGCCTATTGTTGGTCCCATATAAGTTTCAACCTTTCGCGCCTACTTGTTTCTCTTCCACATGCGCACAAACATACATTTATTTAAACCTACAGCTTCAAAAGTACTTTTCCGATTTGTATGAAACTTTTAAAGTTCTTTAATTTTTGCTAAATTGATACTTTAATTTGGGTAAAAATCCAAACAATTTTGGCAGATTAAAAACGGGGAGACAATGAAACAAAATAGACAATAATGGCTTTAAATGCATAAAATCGATAAAGTACGTAATAGGATGCGAGGAAGGGATGTGCCATATCAATTCAACGTATTTTTACGAATATCTCGCTTCCTACGGCTCGGAGACAAATTAAAATTATTATTAAAAAGCAAAACAACTAAATTTCCCACAAAAAAGGTCTCATTCATTTTTTACGTACAAAGAACGGTTTAGCAAAAACCTAGTTCTACTATAACTTGCATTGTGATGGTTTTTGCACGACTTTTTACGTGATTTTGTGAATATCTCGCTTCTTCTGACTCGGAGACCATTGGGGATCAGATCAAAATTTAAGAATCTAAAATTTCACACAAGAAACAATATGTTCATTTTTTACATACAACGAACCGTTTGGATAATAATGCGCTCCGAAGTTTCCCTTATTGTCTCCGGGCCATAGGAAGCGAGATAATTCGTATTATAAAAAAGACCAGTCAGCACCATGACCTAATGAGCGAATTTTCAAAGAAATCTGCGTATTATTGGATTATAATAATATAGAAAAAGTTTGGTTTAGAATTTGGATGGGTGAAAAAAAAAAAATTGGTACACAATTTTGACCCGTAAATGGACTCCAAAAAGTATTAATAGTATTATTATTTGCGTTAACAGTTTGAGTCTTTCTTGACACATCGAACTTCTTAAATAGTTTTTTGAAAACTTCAATATGCTTAAGTTTCTTTCACATCAACTGTAAAGAAAATAATTTTGAGTTCGCTATATTTTTCCTGTGTGCGCGTCAAAACGATCTTTTATACTGGAAAGTTTCACGTTTTTATCTTTTTTGGTTCAAAAGTTATTGGAACCGTACAGAGTGACAGACGGACACAGGAACGAAACTATAAGGGTTTCTTTTTTTTGGTTTTACCAACGAAACCCTAAAAAGGGTAAGCGAAGTTAATAAGGGCGGGTATATCAGATTGGACAAGATAACTGTAATTATATTACATATATTTAAAAATTACATATCACCTATTTTTTTTTTTTTTTTTTTTTTTTTTTTTTTTCGTGAAATTTATATTATTTTTCCTTTATTTATCATTTTAGTTTTCCACCTCGTTTTGCCGCCCCCCGGGCGTGCCGCCTGGGGCGCTTGCCCCCCGCAGCCCCCCCTTAGATCCGGCACTGAGAGCTATGATGATTTGTTAAATCTGAAAATAGTATATTATAAAACGTTCAATAGGATAAAACCTAGAAGACAATAATTTAGTCCTTATGGCCAAGTCTGGATGTAGCTAGTGCATATATGGAGATTTGTTGCATGGAATTGTTAGTTTATTTAAGAAGTCCAACTCCAGGTAGACGGCTGTTGGCCATACCTCGAAATGTTTTGCTCTTGACTTTTTTCAAATGCTTTTTGTTTTCTATAATTTTTTTTTTTTTTTGTGGTTTTGGTGCCGTTCAACATCTTAGGTCATTACAGGACGGGGGTTATCCGGTCACTTTACTCATCTAATCGATGAGATCATCAGTGTGAAACATGTCTCACCCCTCTGGGATTCGATCACTCACAGCCGAGGTTTAGACCTTGGTTTCAAGTCGAGTGAGCTAATCCCTCGGCTACACCGGCACCCTATAATAATAATAATAATTATTATTATTGCCAAGTCTGTTCTTTTTTGGTCCATAACCTCACTTTACTCCTTGACTTCAGACCCTTATAGCCAAGCGAAACTTAATAAAAGCGTGTAATTATTGATGCGTCAAAAATAGTTGAGTTGATAACATTGTATAGAAACGTATAATATATAATTATAATAAAAGTTGCTGGAGGAAAATCATTAGAACCGGAGACAGACCACGAATATACAAGGCGCGAAAGCAGGGATGAGGGAGGAGGATAGATGTTGCTCTACCCTACATCGAAGTATTTGACGGTAAGTCTGGAGGTTGCCTCATCTCAAAGTGACAGGAAAAGGGACGGGGTTCTAACAAAGCTTTCTCTAACCTTCGAAATATTTGCCCTTTAAAATTAAATAATTTAAGTGGAAATAACCTCCCTTACCTAGTTGTCGTTGTTTACAATTTTGTTTAAATTTTATTTCCAAAATGTATCAGTAATTTAGCGATTTATCGGCTAATAAAAACGATTTTGTAAAACTAATGACTGATAATTGCATTGTCAGTCAACATAAGTGTAAAAATAACCTTACAAATTTCAGCTTTCTAGATAGTCGAGAAGTAGGTCAAATCTAAGTTAAAAGATTTGTCACGGACAAAAATTTGAAGTTATTAAAAGCGGGTAAAATAGAGAATAATATTAAAATAATCTTTTTTAAAAACAACACCGACGCCGACAATTCGAAATTAAATTGTACTATTATCAATACCACAACTATAATTTAACGTAAATATTGCAGGAGCAGAAAGCTAACATTTATCGACCATTCAGAATTACGTGATAGTTGAATTGTAAGAGGGGTAAAGGATTTTAAAGAACCAGCTAGTTTGTAGTCAACATCTGTCTACCTTCTCTTTAATAAGAGTTTTCCTCTTGAAATCTGTATTGAAGTGAACGTAGACTTCCAAGAGTAGTTTTCTTTAAAAACTTCTCAACAATACGGAATGTGAAAAAAACTACAAATAGTACTTCATATTTTATAATTCTCTCCAGGTATAAAAGAAGTAAATATAAATACTGTTTTCTATAGAAACAAATTATACTTAAGAGCATTAGCTGAATAACTGTAAAAAAAAGCAAATAAGTATTTATATTTCCCATTGAATGAATTGGCTTTTTGCTCTTACGTTATTTCAACATGGCTTTATAATAGAAATAAATATTTGATGACCCCTTATTTTAAAAAGCTTTTAAAATAAATTCAATCATCATTTAACCCAAAAAGTATTTATAAATCCTTTCACCGCAAGCTTTTATAAAATATAACATGATTCTCACTTATAAAGAAAATCTCATACAATTTTTATTAAAATAAGTATAAACCTTCTTTTAATTCAAAATATACAAATTCAGATGTGTTATTCAAGATTTTAAAAAGCTTTAACAGGATTTAAATAAATTTTAAACCGAGTAATTAAAAATAGCTTTACCCGTTTAAATCAGGTCTATTTCTATAAACATTACAAGAGTAGAGTAGTTACAAGAGTTAGTTAGTATGTAGGATTATCGAAAGCATCTTTTAACTAACAATAATATCCGTATGTATCAAAAACCATATGGATTTAATTATAAGAGAGGTTAAACTATTGAACAATTAGGTTAATGCTAAAACGTACGTTTAGCAAAAGACCTATACTCTTTTTACTTTTAGACTCTTTTTACAATTAGTATCAACTTTTGACACTCAGATTGGCAAACTAATATGAGGGGGGGAAAAGACACTACTATTATAATAGGCCTGTGGGAGGGGTGGAGCCAGTGACATTTTTATTACCCTTGTTGGTCTGACCTCCTCGAATTCAAAACCCAGGGCTCTTATTGGATCCCCTCCACATTTTTTCGGTTTTCCCGTGCTGTCAAAAGTTAATACTAATTGTAAAAAGAGTATAAACCTGCTTTCTATTAAAACATTAAAAATCGCTTCAACTAACTCAAACAAAATTTTCTCATATATATAATTATAAATAAAAGGCTCCCCCCCCCCTTGTCAACTCATGAATTTACTGCTTGCTATCCGCCCATCCCCATCAGAGACATAGGACAGCCCTATGTGGAGGTCCAGGTGTAGGGCATTAATGGCATTAAGCTTATGAATTACAAGACTATATTAATTCATTATGGAATGAATACATTATAATAATAAAAAAAAATTACATGTGATGTCGCGAGAATGAAGTTTCTTACACTTGTCATTAAATATAAATACGATGTTAACTACTTATACATGGCGGAGTTAGAAAAGAGACAACATTTAAAGTAACTAACTATTTTTACTTAGTGAAGTACTCAAGTTATCGTCAGCGGTGGATTTGGTGATGGTCGGTTTTGTGGCAGTTAGAATTTGACGGTTGTTTTAGTAACGGTCCCGGGCTCCAGACGGTGAAACATGTCCTAAGGAACTTCGTTTCAAAAAGTACGACAGTTATAGCGTAGGGCAGGGCTGTTTTTTTCAACAGTAGAAATATAAGAGACCGCGCGAATTGAGACGCAAGATCCACAAGTGTAGGACTCAGGAAGAACACGTGTGGTGCAGTACTGTATTTCCATGATTTTTCTCAATTCGCGCAGTTTAGTCAATTTCTGCAGTTCAAAAACTGATCTCCCTGCATTGACTCCGTCTTAATGTGAGCCCGAATTATCTTTCAAAAACAATATTTGGTACATATTACGATATGAACCATGTGCTTTATTCTCCTAATAAATAAAAACCATTAAATAATTTTCAACTTCATAGATTTCAGAATTATAAATAAAATAACCATCAAAGCAAGTATGTATAATGAAAAAAGTGCAAATCGGAATCAAATTCCTAAAGTTATATCGTTTATTTTGGATAAAAAAAAAAAATTCACTTACTTTTGAACAAACCCTTCAGGCCCGTAGACCACTGAGCTAGGCATGTAGTTGACAATATGCCAAAAAAAATTCACTTACTTTTGAACAAACCCTTCAGGCCCGTAGACCACTGAGCTAGGCATGTAGTTGGCAATATGCACAACAGATTGTTTGTAATAAATTATATTACATACTTTATTTTTAAAGAAAAATATGGATTTTGTCTATAACTGAAAATTTTCATACGATTCGCCTTTGAGAGTTGTTTAAACAAATAAAAAAAACTAAAAGTCCCCGCTGAAAATCTTTAACAATTAAAGAAAAACAATAAATAAAAATAGAAAAATTTCAGTCAAATAACTTTTGAATACGATTTGGAAGAAAAATGAGGATAGTCTTATTTTGTAGGTCAAATTTTCCTGTTCAAAAACATCCTTTATACAATCGAGTAGTGGCCCGACGGCGACGAAATGATTTGTTATTACTAAGCTAAGGCAACCTCATTAATTCCAATAAAAATAAATGTTTGTTTTGATTTGTTGGTCTTCAAATAGGAATAATAACTTATCTCAATAGACATATCTAGTTATTTATGTAACTAGGCAGCAAAATGGAATTTTTCTGACGCATGATTAAATTAGCCTCCGAGCCGGAGGCGAGGTCAGGCTATGGAAATTAACTGCCGAGGCGAAGCCGAGGCAGGTAATTTATTTGATTGACTGTCGAGGCGAAGCCGAGGCAGGCAATATATCAATATGAGGCAGAAATGTTTCCTTTGCTGCCTTGTTGCATACAATATTTTTCCTACTGGCGGCAGAAAAATGTTTCCTATAAATAATATTTATTTCATAATACTTACTTACTTATCAAATACTATTATTGAACTATTCAAATTAAAAAGAAACAAGCAACAATATCCAATGTTACAATTATAAAAAATGAATTGACAGAAATACAGTAAAAACAAAACAAAATTAAAATGATAATAATAGATGAGCTGCAGTGTTGCACTAATTGAATTATTTATGATTATTTTAAGACCTACTATTTTTTGTAATGTTTTTATTTCTTTTTTATCTTTTTACTCCATTCTATTTTATAAATATAATCTATAATAAGTATTTATAAACCTTTTTTTTATAAATTCGTAATATTTATAAGGTAAATTGTTCAAATAATTTAGGTTAAAGATGATATAAAAGAAATGGTTGTTTGTTTATTTATTTGTAGCGGGGAATGTGGGCGTGGCTTAGCCTGGAAAAATCCTCAGCAAAATACGATTTTGCCGCCTAGGCAGCAAAATCGTATTTTTCAAAATCGTATTTTTGCTGCGTATTGTAAAGTTTTCTTTAAACCTCAGAGAAATTAAACTTTCATGCCTAAAAACAGTTCAATAATGCGTAATTTTGCTGCCGCTAGTAGGAAAAATTAATTTACTTAATTTTTTTTTTTTTTTTCTAGATATAACATTATGACCGTTGCCACGGGCTTAACGGCTTGTAATATGATATGTCAGAAAAATTGGAGCACATACCTCAAAAAAGCAGTGAGAAGTAAACATGAAAATGATAAAAAAAAACCCGATGGGTAGTGTAGAGGCAAAGAGAAAGAGAGTGTAGAGTTTAGTTTGAGACATTCCCTTCTCTTTCCAACAAAATGGGGAGTGGAAATCTCTAACTCAACTACTGCTAGTTAGGGTCTACCCTTCTCTTTCTTACTCACTGGACTCGGACTCCTTTGTTTACAAAACTTTTTAATGTAATTTTCAAAGATAATAATAATGATAAACTTTATTAGTTTCTTGACATAATACATTATGTACTTTTTTCTATAATATGTATATACAAAATTATTTATACATAAGTTCATTTTCTTTTTACGTATTTGTTATTTATTTAGTTTCAATGGTTTCTCTTTATTTATACTACGAATATGAGAAATTAAAAAGGAAACATTGTGAAAGATAATGCTTTTATCGTTTTTTATGCCCTAACAAACGATAAAAATGTTTTCTTTATTTTAAATTTTCTGAGCAAACGGTGAAAATCCGATGAAATATGGGATTCATACTAAGTTATGTGTTTTTATAAAATGTTCAACAGATTATAATATGCTAGATAAATCGATAAAAGAATAAACCCGATATAGTAATAGCTGTTTAGAAATCTTCATCTTTATTAATTGAGCGAACAAGAATTTATATTCTTCTTACAGCATATTTTAGTTACCTAATATTAATAAAGAGGTAAAAGCAAATAAATTAATAAGATAAAGAATAATATTAAATATGATATAAAAATATCTGTAAATAAAAACCAGTAAAAGAAGTTTATAATGTATATATTTATTAAAATGGTTTTTCAAGGAAATACAAATAAATGACAGGTTTTAATAGTCTGCGGTGCAAAATAAGAAAACTAAAAAAAACGAGAAATGTAATTATGTTTATAAAAATGATTCAAAACCACAAAGATTTTATCATAAATCAGTTATATTTATAAATTTAATCGCCACCATCTATAGGAAAAAGTTGAAAACAAATAATCGTTATAAACGACCAAAAGAGACAAAGAAGACGGATCAACCAGAAATACAGAACCGACTAGTCATAAAATAACGATAATTTCTTCTTTAAGTAAAAATAAAATGAAGGCAAATGGGAAATAAATCAATCGGATGTAAGTATATCTAGTACGGTTAGTTGGCACAGCGTAAGAGGAGTCCTGGACCGAGTCCAAGGTGATAATGAATATCCCAGTAGAAATTACAGCAACCTATATAATCTGATGGCTTGGGAATCAGAAAGAGATGTTGGCCTCTTAGAAGATGTTAACGGCCTGGGCCTCCGGTACCAGTATCTGAGTAAAGTGGCCTCCCTCCGGTGGAGCCAAGCCAAATACTTCACTAACAATATTCCCCGAGATAAAAACCCTTGTTTAATCTACTTACCACTCATACTTTATGCTTTTGACAACAAATTATACCAATTCTCCTTTAGTTAAGCCATTCCTAATTAAATTAAATTTAATATTCTCACGTAGGATGCACAAAGCTCTGGTGATTTTCCTCCAGATAAAATAACCCAATGAAAATTTCAACCACTAAAAAAAACTATGCTCCAATAAGACAGCGGTTAGGTTATGTCCCATACTTAGGGTGTTGAAAACCCTCGATGACATAAATATAGACCAAGAGATAGACGATAGATCAAGAGGTTTTCTATTAAACAAACTCCTGTTATCTCCCAACTCCTAATCATCACAACCCACTTAATGTGATCTAGTGATCGACAGTGCCATACTTATGACCTTATCTTCCATTTTTAAAATTACCAGATACGTCGGTGTTTGGATCTTGGTTCAAAGCGCGCTTCCAATACACTAACTACACTCGGCTAATTAAGACACTATTGATCAACAATTCCAATAGTACGATGTACTAACGAATTTGGATAAATGCAACTTAATTAGGTTAAACTGGAATAAAGAGCCAAGTCAAAAATAAATTCAAATCAATCTACTAATCTGCACTAATATTATAAAGAGGTAATATATTTTGTATGCTTGTTTGTAGGAGGTAATCTCTGGACAGATTTTACTTTATTATTTATAGTGTATTATTTTGACAAAGGTATATCAACTCTCCTATGTACATATCATGCATATATAATCACTCAAATATATAAATCATACAAATTTACTGTTTGACAAAGGGATATAATCTCTTGCTGCCAAGCGAGAGATTCTTGTACCTCAGTTCAACCTTATTTTCTTTTAACAATGGTACTATTTAGCATAATTTCTTCAAACCGACATTACACTTTCTACTTAAAATTACGATCAACTTGATATTTGTTTATAAGTCAAGTATAAAAATTGTCAACGGTAACGATGCAATCTCCTTCGTTTAGACGTTCAGAAAAGGCACCACTCTTCTTGCTTGAGCTGGAATACGGATATCTTCCCCCGGACGTACATACGTCGAGAACATATGTTCAATATACGATGCACAGTATATAGCATACGTTCACCCCATTTGAATCCAGGAGCTCCGAGTAACCGCTTCGCTTGATAGAAGCTCTACGGACACGTGTCTCCATTCTAACATGTATCATTTACTTTGTATTAACAGTTCAATTTATTAGTCCCAGGGTCCTCAGCTTTTACATATTCTTTACGTAAATCACACATCTTAGATTCTCATCGAGTCCAGGTAGAAGACGTCGCAACTTCGCACCTACGTCGCGGCATGCTGCCAGACATCATCGGCTAAGTCCATTTAATTAATTATATTTTGACTCTTTAATTTAACTTCTGTGTGAATGTGTGTGGGAATAAATGTTTTTGGTGTGAAACATTTTTTTTTTTTATAATTTAACTTTACTTTAACTTGTATGAATGAAGCTTCACTTAAATAAATTATCTTTTCTTTTTTATCAATTATCAGTATTTGGATTCGGATCAAATACAGATAATTTATTTGTAATTTAACTTCAATTATTAACTCATGTAAAATAACTGCTGGTAACCAATCTACTCATGGCGTGTGCCACTTTATTATTTCGATATTATAATGCTCGTTCGTTAAACCTATCTTTTCTTCGTATTAATTTATTTTCCTTTTTTTAAGGTGGCCCTTTGGGTAACATTTATTCATTCAATTTTTGATAATCCTTTTCTTAGATCCTCATATAAGGTTTGAACCCTATGAGCCTAACAATTATTATTATCTACATACAACAAACACACAGTTATTTTTTTAATACATAATATTAGTATCTGCCAAGATGGCTATACCTAATTTTATTTCTACAATTATGAATATAGATTTACCTATGTGAATAATTTATTTTTTAAGTATTTCTTCCCCTATTGATTAATATTTATTTATTTCAATAAAAATAAAATAACAAACAGACTGATGAATATAAATATAAAGGTGGTTTTTTTTTTAATGAAACGGAGAAGAAGAATAATTTCTATTCAAATCTTACACCTGTGAAAAAGTGTTAGCTTGTTATATTTTCCGCTCAGCGCTTTTCCTGTACGCCGTTATCGTTTTCGCTTTCTCCAAAGTGGTTAAATCGGGAACGAGGTAAATTTAGTTTAAGTAGGGAGGTGGGAGTGGGCGTGAAACAACGTCAGGTATAACAAAGCGTCGAGGTCTGCCTCCTTGGCGTAGCGAGATTTCAGGGTAAGGTGCTTAAGGCAAGCTCGTAGTCAGGGATAGAGTTGATAACTGCATCCCTGTTTGCCTTCTGATAACGGTTCATTCTGTCAAAATAAACCTTAGTAAAATCATCTACCCACCCAACACCTCAGCTTTCTATTATAAATCTTCGTCTTACTCTATCATGCTCGCCACTCACATTTTTATTTTATTTATGTGTTTCACAAGTACTACTAGTGCAGCAAGTAGAGTGGTAGCAATTTGTCACAATTTCCTTGTATTTTTTACTTATTTTGAATTCTTATAATTTTTAAAATTAATTTTTCCCTTCGTTTTGATTCTTTGTACGTATAAAGTGTTTACACTTTACACAATTATATATGCTATTCATAAATTATAATATAATTTAAGTATAATGTATTGTACATGTTATAGGCTTTGAACTTGTTACTATAAAACAATAATAATTATTGTAATAAATCATTATTTGTTTTCTTTAGAAGTTGGGTCAAACAAAGGAATAAAAGTCTCACTTTTGCGATATTTCGATCCCTCTTTGGATCATTCTCAAGCTGACTGTCTAGAAGATTACATCCTGATGATTATTATTATTTTAAAAATCGGGTTAGATGTTAAAATGTAGTAAAATTGAATCATAGTGATTCTCGTCATTTAGCTAAAAGCAGGTTCTGTTTATTGCACTATTAGTTTTAAATTAATAAATCCATTATTTTAATATAGAAGTTCCTCATATTTATTAAAGTATATATATTTTAATAAATATGAGGAACTTCTATATTAAAATAATAGATTTATTAATTTAAAACTAATAGTGCTATAAACAGAACCTGCTTTCAGCTAAATGACGAGAATCACTATGATTCAATTTTACTACATTTTAACATCTAACCCGATTTTTAAAATAATAATAATCATCATGATGTAATCTTCTAGACAGTCAGCTTGAGAATGATCCAAGGAGGGATCGTTAGATTCGTATTTAAATGTACTACATTTTAGACATTTTTAATCAAAATCGTCGGAACCAATTTCGAGAAATAATTTTTTTCCACGTTTTATTAGAGTTTTGGGGGGATAGCGCCCTCAAATTTAGAGCTAAAATTCATTTTAAGATTTCGCCTCGGGGTATGATTTTTCTAAACATATACGCCAAATTTCGTCAAAATAGTTTAGCTCCAGGCGTCTGCACAGACAGACATTTATTAAAAACCACTTTTTTGGAATCAGGGCACCTCAAAACGTGTAAATCCATCAAAATCTCATAATCGAATTTTCGCACCATCACAATACTTTCTCTTTATACGAGAAAGTAAAAAGTGGAAAATACTATCAAAAATATTATAAAGATTTCTTAAATGGAACCTAAGAGAAGATTGCTTCTTGTATATCATTTATCAAAGTAAAATCTATGAAATCGACACATATATTTTAATACCAAATTTTTTAAGAATTGTTTTACTATTAAATTGTGTATTCTAGGTTTGAAATTGTTTTTGTTATCAAAATGTTATGACGGAGGGGTTAAAAATAGAAGGTTTAGAATCTTTCTTTATCTTGTATTTCTTGCATATTGTTCAATCGATTTTCCTTAACATCATTATTTCTGAAATTGGCTATAAGTAGGAGAGGAGGGTAAGAGAGATAATCTTTGTAACTTTTTCTGCGATTTCTTGGCATAGAAAGTTTGCCTAGGACTATTTTAACTTGATCTCAGAGTATTTACTCTGCCCTAGTGGATATCTACCTCGTCTCTCTAAACTCTATTTGTTCTGTCTCGTTGCTTCACTCCTCTGCCTCTCTCCAGGTTCCTTATTTAACCACTCCCACCCTCCTATTATTTGGTTTTCCTTCCCTCCCCTCGCCTTAACCACAACCTAACCACCCCCCCCCCCACTCCCTCTTTCCCAACCTAATAAATACCCACCTTTAAACCTCCCGAACCCTGAAATTACCCTCTTCTGACTGAGTGGTGGCAATTTCTTAGAACTGTGGTATTTTCTCCTTCTCTCTCGACTTGGCCTATCAAAGTCAAATTATACCCGCCTGTTCCGTTGTTTATTTAATCATTGTAATTTGTTTTGAATTGAATAATTGGAAGGCTTTTCCCTCTTTTTCCCCATTAACCCAGCTGATACCTAGTTTTAAGACAGCCGAATAAAACTTTAACTTACAAATTATAATTCATTAATTGTGTTTCCTTGTTTAAGAGCAGCTTTTACCCTCTTTTGTGTAAATTAGATTTCGTAATTATTTGCAAACAATATATTAGTCTCTCAGATCACAAGATATAATAAACTCTCAATATATAAATATGTTAGACGCTCATTAGTGAAAACAGAAATTTAATTATTCTTTGACGTGAATAACTTGGCATTCTTCAACGTCCTCGTTGTTTTACTGTATAAGCTGATTATATTTCCACTTGCCTGTGTAAAATAGTGTTATCTATACATAATCGTTTTTTCTTATTCTGGAGTATTTGTATTTAGGTCAAAAAGGAATTAAAAGATTTTTCTTTTTTCAAGTACATAACTAAAATTAACTATCTCACTCAATTTTTTTTAAATCTGTGGCGCAACAAGCTGTGGCCCTAGGAACGGCTTGTGCTGTCAAAGGGTTTAGACAACTACAGTAGTGGATGACGCAAGGTTGGTTCGTTCCATCAAACGTATTGTTTGCATTCGCAACAGGATAAACCTTCACTTAAGTAGCAATCTATTTATGTCACTTTACTAGGTAAGACCGAAGTTGGATTCCCTTAACTGGGATCCTGAACATCCTACAACCCGAGTTATAAACATAATTGCGATAGTTAGTTATTGTTTCACTCAAAAAAGAACTTTTAAAAGTGGTTTGTTTCGTAATCGAATGTACCACCTGAAAAATTTCTGTGTATAATACTCTTATATAAAGAAATTGCAATTATTATAATAATTGTGCTCAAAGTCTATGAGTAAAAAGTACAAATTGAATCTTGTTGACATTTACAATTATTGTTATAAGTAAAATTTGTTTAGTTTGAAGAGTTTTGGCCTCACTCGGTCTATATTTATTAACAATTTAACTTATCCTGATTGAATCATTGGTATTAGAAAGTTAAAAGCAATCAAAAGCTGATCAATTTACTCTGGCTTTGGTTTGAAAACAATTTCAGTTTGGTTATGGTGTTCCTCCTAAAACAAACTCTAGTTGTGGCTCTAAGTCTATATAGTTAAAATAATATATTTTCTAAAGTGGCTATAGATTTCTATTATTAACTATTTGTTTAGGTTTGATTGCCTTTACAATTAATTTAATAACTGTCTTATCCGTCGTATTCGGTTTTATAATTTTCTTTTGTTGAATAATTTAAATATATATTAATTATTTATTGGCATAAGTAACAAACAAATATTTGTGTATAACCAAGCCATAATTTTATTTAAAAGTGGGGTTAACCTAAAGGCGCAGTGGAATAATTTATCCAAGATGTCGGCTATAATTATTTTTAAAAGCTAAATTCCTTCCTTATATTTCTAAACATAGCGTTAGCATAAACTTATATTTCTAAACATAGCGTTAGCATAAACTTATATTTCTAAACATAGTGTTCTTAAACGATAGCGAATATTTGTATTTAATTTTGTAGGTTATAATATTTTCAGAACCATTTAGACTAGAACCTTGAAATTTACAAATAAGTTGCTTATTATGACATAAAAATGTTAAAAAACGCATCTTTACAAGATTTCGCGTTTTACGCATACAATATATTATACTTTTAACATTTAGATAAAAGGATTTTTGAAATCTGATCATTAAAAGGGGTAGAATAAAAGTGGGTGGTAAAAAAAGAGGGCGACTAAACCCACCCTGAAGCAGTCTAATGCATCTCTTAAGCATTTTTTGGGTTTTGTAGATACTTCTCAAAACCCTTATGCAAAGGGTGATGTGTCCGTCCGTCCGTCGCTCTTTGGTTCATAGGGCCTGAACCGTTTAAGCTAAAGTGCTGAAATTTGAAACACTGGTGCAACTTTTTGACCCAACCACAGGAAAAATATACAGAAGTTAAAAATTAAATATGCGCATGCGCAATTTGCAAAATGTGGTAAACTCAATTTTTTTTTTTTTTTAATTTTTGAATGGGGTATCAAATGAAAGCTGCTGAATAGTAGGTTACAAATATATATATGCTTTTTTAAATTTTGCATTCCTTATTGGTTAAATAAGTTAAAATATACCCCCAAAAATTCCCTCCCCCCTAACCACTATATAACGGCTGGTCCTAAAATTCCGAAATAATTCATGGTTTTATCTTATGGTGGGGCGATGAAATTTTCTGAAAAAATGTGATTTATCTTGTCGTTATTACCGATAAAAAACATTGTGACCCCCCGGGGTATCGAACCCGGGACCCTTGAGATAGAAGAAAAAAAATCATAATTACATAACGGGTAGTATGCTTAATCATCTACGAAACCCTAAAAAGTACTTCCCTGTGATTTTCTTATTAATGGGGAGGGGATGGTAAAGAGGCTACGGATTTGAAAATTTGAGAAGTGTGAAGAGTGGTTAAGTCCTGTCTCTTGAAACATCTAGATGATTTTTAGAAGTACATTCCTAAAGAGTAAAATAAAAGTATGGGAAAGAGATACAACACAATTTCAATACAATACAATACAGGTAACTATATAATAATAATACATCATTTATTATATGACTGCTATGGTCATTTACGCATACAATATATATTTTTAACATAATTTTCTCACAACTATGATCAATAAATATTTACTTTCCAATGTTCTAATGTTTTTTTAATATTTCATTTTATTGGTGTTTTATTCACCAATGTTTTGATTTTTGTATACACACGGGCAACGAAGGGAACTTCAGCTAGTGTTTAATAAAATATGCACACATCTTTTATTTGTACACAGTGTATATTGTATATGGACCACACAGCGACCATAGTGGCCACCATCGAATGTAAGCTGTGGTCGGTCTCGCCACTAGTGACTGCTAACGACCACTATATTTAAATATTACTTAAATTCGTCCCGCCATGATCTATGACGTGAGGATAATACATACACTTAAATTTAAAATTTCCTGAATGTATAATTCTTATTGGTTACTCATTTCCCAATATTCAAATATTTTCCTATTAATTTAACTTAGATTATATAACATAACAGTTACATGCATCATAGAGTTATGTACAGTAAAACAAAAACCGAATGAAATTATGATTAAAAATAGGATTTTTTTTAGTGTTAAAGTCTGAAGGAAAATAAAAGTCCCACTTTTGCAATATTTCGAACCCCCCTTGGGTCATTCTCAATCTAACCAGAAGGTCAGTTTGGATACGTCCTAATTTTAATATGGCATTGCACTTAATAAGACTGTATTGGATATTTTTAAAGAAGGTAATGTAATTTTTAATCGACATAATTTTAGACATTTCATCTTTTTATATTGTTAAATTGTCAAATAACAAATTTTATTTTAATCAAGTAATTTTTAATTATGTAATCATGAAATATCAAAAGTGCTAACATTATGTGTGCACTAAGCAAGCAAAGCGAAAAATATTTTATCATAACAAAAGATTGATTAAAATCAATTTTTTATTGATTAAAAAGAAAATGTAATAAAGTATTTTATCTTATTTTTTAAATTTAAATCTAGAATTTACAAGAGCAGAAACAGGAAAACGATGTATATTTAAAAATAAGCAGTCAAAGAAGGGCTTCACCTCCTGGGTAGATAGCGAAAGACTAGTAAAAGGCAGTACTGTTAGGGTTGGCTTCAATCAGAGCTTGACTAGCTCCACCGGAAAGGTTTCTTATTTCCTGCGAGGCAGGGGAAAGAGGCAGATTCGGTCCATGGGAGGCGGAATCGTATCTTCCCTTATTACCTTTAAGGCTGGGGTCTCGAATTTACCAACCAGCCAACAACCATTTTACTGAGACTAAATTCAAGAGAAGAAACCCCCACAAGGAAAAGCCCAACATAACAGTAAGTAATCTAAACCGTACAAATAAAACACAAACAATAAATTTATATTTAATATTAACTATTTGCGAGCTGTGAAGATTAATACACTATAGTTGATTTGAAATTAATCCAATATTCAATTTAAATTTCTAATTATTAAGTGTCAACCATTCATGCTGGAATCATGTGGAGGAGAGAATTGGTTTGGCCTCTTGTCAAAATTATACTGTTCAATGCAGACTGATTTCGATCACTTTAATTAGCAATTGTCAGTTCATAATTTTAAATATCGATACTTAATCTGATTCTTAACCTTATAAACCTCCAATGCTCACTTTCACGCTATTTGGACCCCAGCTGATTATAGCTTAAGTAATTATTAAGATGAAATCCTAATAAATGTATGACGATGTCATAGAAATTTTTACTATAATTTACTATAATCGCAATTTTACCATTAGATTATTTTTTATCAGCGTGTTCAAATTGGTTTTATCACAAGAAGGAAAAAAGATAAAAACTAAAACACTAAACTAAACTTAGAATAGACGATTGAATTACGGAATTATAGTAGCGCTTTAAAGCTTTAAGATATTTTATTATCAGATTCTATTTCCCTTCCATCGAGGACCCGGTAAAATACAATGAATAGAGCAGAGGGGACTCTAAAAGAATAATGACGGAAAAGTTAGTTTGAGATCAGTAAAAAGGAAAAAATAGATGAAAAGGGATGAGAAGGGCTGGGTTGGTCTCAACAGCAGTTTGTCCTTTAATATGAGGCCCTTCGAGGGAGAGAACAGACCGGGGTTGGGTTCTTCTTGCCTAGGACTTATTGAAACGGATCAATCTAACTGGAAAATACCTCAAGAGAGGATAAAAGCCCTCGAGAAAATCCGTGTTTAAAAAAATACACAGGAGAAAAAACCTCGACCAGAAAGAAAAACTCAAATATTTGCTTAAATAGATTGAGTTTCACTTGGAACGTGTAACTTTGGAAAATAAAATTTCCAAGTCTGTTGAAACGGAGAGCCCAGACAAAGAACAGGCTTTTTTATGCAACAAGATCCAATCTCATGGTTTTTTAAAAAGTTAAAAAAAAGAAGACACAAAGAGGGAAAAGTAGAGACGAAAACGAATACGCTCAGAAAGTCGAAACCTGTAGAATAAATAAGAACATGGAAAAAAACTATAAAACCATTGGTTTTGTGTTTCATACATTTAGGATTAACTTTTGTAGACACTCCGCAAGATAAAAAAATCACAGGGAAGTAATTGCGTCCTATTACTTTTTAGGGTTTCGTAGATGATTAAGAATACCCGTTATTTAATTATGATTTTTTTTCATCGACCTCAAGGGTCCCTGGTTCGATTCCCCGGGGGGTCACAATGTCTTTTATCGGTAATAACGACTAGATAAATTACATTTTTACAGGAAATTTTCATCGCTCCACCATAAGGTATAACCATGAATTATTTTCAATTTTTAGGACCAGCCGTTATATAGTGGTTGGGCGGGGGACTTTTTTTGGGGTATATTTTGACTTATAAAACCAATAAAAAATGAAAAATTTATCCTAAAAATTTCCTACTCTTCAGCAGCTTTCATTTGATAACAAACTCCGTAGCGAAGCACGGGAATTTAGCTATATACATGTAAAATCCAAATACCACTCACTTACTCACTAAATGACACATCACGATATCTAAAATCACTGAACCTATGATCATGAAATTTTGTAGGTGGGTTCCTCTTACCCCGTAGGTCGTAGGTGCACGCTAAGAAATATTTTTATCTACTCGCGGCAGCAAAATTAAACATTACTTAACTGTTTTTAGGCTGGAAAGTGCTATTTCCCTGATTTGTCATTAAAATATTAAAAACAGGCAGGAAAGTAGTTAAAACAGTCAGGAAAATACTTTCTCTGCCTAGGCAGGGAAATATTTCCCTGCCTAGGCAGAGAAAGTAACAGTGTTTACCACTGCGTGTCATAACCTCTTATTTTGGCAAGAACAGTTTATACTATTATCTCTATCTTATAACATTATATATTATAGTTAAATAAGTAATATTTAATAATAAATAAACGTTTTAATAATAAAATAATTTGTTTATCTTTGTTAATTCTGTTAAATAAGTTCAATGATTAGTAGATCTTTAATTAAAAAAAATAGTAGTCACTGACTAAACTGTAGCGTCATGTAAACATTGAACATCCATATAATTTTTATTATTGAAGTCTTTCTAGATTAGACTAGCTACTTTTCTTGATGAATCCTAGTTACTTCTTTTCTTTTAAGCAATAGAATATATCTTTAACACTTTTATTTTTTTTTTAGTAAAAATATAAATAAATATTTTATATTGCGTGCATTATTCATTCAGAAGTTATGTGTGTTATAAACGTGTGTTTTGTATTTTGTTGTTATAGATTGAGTTTGCTTTTCACTTATTGTTATTATTCCCAAGTTTCTTATTTGATTTGAACATTAATTTTAGTTAATACATATGTTATTATCTTTATTAATATGACACATAGTTATTAACTATGTTATATTAATAAAGATAACATTTTAGCAGCTACATTTTTCTTCCGCAAGTAGATAAAATATTGTATGCAACAAGGCAGCAAAAGAAACATTTCTGCCTCGTTTTTTCATAGCCTGTCCTCGCCTTCGGCTCGGAGGCTAATCTAATCACTCGTCAGTAAAATTCCATTTTGCTGCCTAGTTACATAAATAACTATTACTACCCGTTATCTTGGTTCAAGATACATACGTATTTGAAACGATGTCCTTCACTATAATTATCGAAACTTCATTGAAACGCTGAACTAAAATCATTGTAGTTCGAATAATAATTTCTAAAATAATATTAGTCTCTGCCGAGACGGGATTTTCAGAAATTTGATTTATAAGGGTAAGGGAAAAGTAAAAAAAGGAATTGAGCTCAGACTGACTTTCTGAAGTTATAGAGTGGTCAAAATTAAGATTGGGGGATCAATCTTACGGGAGTCTGAAATAGTGGGGTCTTCCTTACAAGAAATCAAGACAAACAATATTTTGTTTAATATTTATATCTCCCGGCACCCTGAGACTCGTCCAAAACAAGACAGTTGTTAAGCCTCATTATAAACAATCCAGTAAATACCAACCTATGAATTGGACATATTGGGGAACTAAATCTAAAAGTTTGGATATTTGTCAAGTTGATCTTTTATATATTTGAAAATGAACCTATCAAAAGTTTTGAAAGTTCCGAGATGAGCTTTGTCCACCATCTTAGAAAATAGGTAACATTTTTCTGTTTATCCCAAATATTTAAATGAGCAAGTATAAGTCACTTCAGCATCGCAAAGGGTCTGTAGACAATTTAACAAATAAGACAAGTTCATTAACCAGCATAATCGTCCCATCGTCCGTATCAAGATTTACAAATTTTCTCGTTCTTTGACAAAAAAGTACTAAGATTTTTGTGTTGATTTGTTAAAAAAAAAAAAAAAAAAAAATAGAGGGGATATACGAAATCGTAATTTCGAGGAAACATGACGCAAAGATAAATCTGTACAAAAACTAAACAAAATACATATTTGTACTCAGGGCGCCTTCCCATTTCATTTGACATCCCACGTGACGCATTTCTTCTTTTTAAAAAAAAAAATTGAACCCTTTTTTTAGGAGTATTAATATATAATTATAATATAAAAGTTTGGTGACAATATTGTAGTGTTAGTTTTTATTAATATCTTTAGTCATAATAGCAATAACAATATTAAAGTATTGAGGGATCACTATTCATCTACGACATTAATTAATTATAATAAAAAACTCTCCAACAATAGACACTGCAAACGCCTATCCCTCTATTTTTACATTAAATAATAATATAAAAAGACCATTTTTAAAAACTGGTCTTATTTTCAACTTTTTTTCTGTATTCTTCACCTAAATTTCTTCTACCTAAAAGATTGAAAGACGGGAAGTGGTTCAAAATTGGGGTAATAGGTGTGCGACAAAACTTAAAAAACAAAGTAATATAAGACCAGTAATAAAAAGTCCTTTGGTTTGTTATAATTATAGAGAATAATTGATAGATTTTACATTTATAATTATAGGTATTTAAGAAAGCAGATTAAAGCAACTTATGTTTATAATTTTCAATGAAATAATTCGAGAGCCTCTTGTGGAGAGGGAATCGAAGGATTACACAGCAATACTTTTTCTGGTCGGGTTTGAGTCTGGTTTTAGGTGAAAGTAAAACGAAAGCAATTACGAGATAATCCCACCCTGTAAATGGGACGAGCTTGAAAACCCGAGGGCTTTAATTTAACTTCATCCCTGTCTATAGCGCGTTTTGAAAATAGCGCTAATTGCGCAGAAAAGAGTCGATGGGTAATATTTAGCCAGAGTCGAGATGATCGAAGCTCTGGGTCCCCGTGGACCCTAATTAACCGGAGTTTAACTCTAACCCCATGCCCACGTTCACAAACCTTCTGTAAGGGCCCTAACCCCCCCCCCCCCCCCCCCCCCCCGTTTATTCGCTATTTAAACCCCTCAAGGGAACAGGCAAGCCGTATAATTCACTATGAACTAATCAGCAAATAATGGAATAATGGAATATACCAGAGTAAAGGACGGGCTAATGGGACTGCAACGTTTTACCCCCTTTAACATTTCATACCCCTAATAATGCAACACGGAAACACCGAGAACAATACCAAAAAGGATGTAGCAACGGCTCGATTATACAGGCATCTAATTAACAATTTCGTACATTGGATATTTTCCTAGAAATAACGAGCTGAAGTTACAGCGCACCAGCAGCAATCCACACAGGCCGAATGATATTCTCTCCTACCATCTTCACTACACATAAATAAATCAATTATAATTAACCTCGTTAAAACCTCTTTAGACACTTTTAATTATTTAAAACTTCACCTCAAAGCATTGAAGCACAATTAGTTAGAGGTCATAATATAGTTTATTGTTTTATCAAGTGAAATAAAAATAAAGGTATTCGTACTTTTTGAATGATGTAAACATATTTATTTTTTTAAACAATATTAAATAACAAATCGGACGAACTCGTTAACCACCATAATCGGCCAACCATTTCAAGGTTGTGGCCATTTAAAAGTTTGTTTTATCTTTAACTTTTAAACCGTTTATTGACGTACAATAAAAGCTTTTAAGCATTATAGTCCCCAGGCAATAAGAATACTCACAAGTCTCTAGCTCAAACCATTCAAACAATTTAAGATTTTGGAGGGGGGCCCATTCTTTTCCTCCAAATATGCTACGTAAAACAATTCCTTAAAATTGTTATTTATTTTTGAAAAATAATAACTGTGATTGCTTTGTTGATTTCATTAAAAAATTAAAGGGTGGGCACGAAAAACGCAATTTTATGGACACATTTCAACATGAATTGTTATAATAAAGACGAAACAAAAGATATATTTGTCTCGGGGCGTTTCCTCTCCTTCATTTAACACCCCACACCTTTGTTTTTGAGGGATAATTTGTTGGGGTTGCCCTCTATTTTTATCTGGGTTTGGGTTATTACGCACATGATATAACTATAAACTTTCAAATTTTTGTTGGGTACTTTCGGAATACAGGTGCGGAAGACAAAAGTGGGAAATAAAAAGGGCCCTCGGATTTAGGTAGGAAACCTAAAAATATAAGGAATATAATATTCATATAATATTCCTTTATAAAAATAAGGCAAGGCACTGTCAGAAAATATTTTCTACATTGATGGGTAAAACACATTAAAAAAAGTCCTTAAATAGTCCAGGAGGTAGCGCGCAAAAAAGTGTCTGACTAACATCAAGCTAGAATTTGTGTATAAGTAAATGTTTTGGTGCCTTTTAAGAATATTTGATCGGCTAAGTTCGTCTGCGAGACATAGCTTGGCAATAGGGATTTGAAAAAAACAAACCGGTGGAGAGAGGCCATGTCCTACCCTTTTTGGTGGACAATGATGACGTAGACCAAAAATCAAGTAGATGATACTTTGTCGCTTGATAGAGAAACACTTTAATTTGGAGTAATATTTGACTAACTAACCTATCAAGTGACAAACTACCATCAACTTGATTATTGGTCTACTATCTAAGTTCGTACTCAGGATCATGAACATCACATTTCATGATCTCATCTGAGGAAGCAGCATTGGACGTGGTCAGTACTTGGATAGGCGACCGTTCTGAACTAACTGATTTATTACCATTCTTAAAAACAAACCTTATTTTTAATACCTATATTTTATTTTATTATTTTGGTCTACTAACTAATTTCGTACTCAGGATCATGAAAATCACATTGTCCACCAAAAAGGGCAGGACATGGCCGCTCTCCACCGGTTTGTTTTTTTCAAATGCCTATGCCGCAGACGAACTTAGCCGACCAAATATTCTTAAAAGGCACCAACAGATATACTTATTTCTCAAAAATCTAGCTTGATGTTGCAATGTAATGTAATGGTTAGACGGGAAGGACACTACCACTTGTTCGAACCTAGCAATCAGGCCACACTGGGCCCATTTTTACTAAGCCCGTGGTGGAGAGTTCCAGCCACTTCCCACATCATACCTGTACATGTACATTGTACTGCCGAAGTGGGCATTGTGTGGTCATTAGTAAGCTATGTAAGCGTGCGTCAAAGCGCTAGGTTAAAAGTTTCAAGTCTCTAGGTTAAATACCTTGGGCGCTACGATGATAACACACATACACACATACATATACATACAGACGTCATGCTGAAAACCACTCAGGAGGTCTTAAAAACACCGAATACTGATAATTCCGTTGAAATCTCGAAAAAAAAAATGTTTTGTGAAAACAATACATTTCCTACTATAGGTAGTGAGGAAATATACAGGTATATATACAAAAAAAAAAAAAAAATCCGTCAAGTACTTGCCAGCAAGATACTAAAAGGGTTTAATCGGTCATAACAATTCAAAACACATTTTTTAAACTAAAATATGTAAACACGATATATATATTTGTGAGCTAAATCTCAATACCTTTAAAATGATACCCAACTTCAAATTTTCAAATAATAAAAATTTTAGGGCTCCATAGTTACGGCCCCCTAAAATTTCTAAAATTATACTTTTATATATCACTCCCTGAAATAACATTGAACCACAGATGTATATTTTTGTATTTTAGCCTTATATTAAAGACCTGTCCTAATGGGGTAGTGGGGGGGCGGGATATTTTTTTGCGTTTTGTTTTAATTTTTTCCGGCAAAATGGCTGCCAGATTGATAATTCGATATAGTTATGTGAACCAAATATCAAACCTTTAAAATGATACCCAACTTCGAATTTTCAAATAATAAAAATTTTGGGGGTCCATAGCTACGGCCCCCTAAAATTTCCAGTCCAATATCATTGGACCACAAGATGATTATTTTTTTAAATTTGCCTTATTTTAAGGACCTATCCTAATGGGGTAGGGGGGGGGGGACTTTTTTGCGTTTTGTTTAAATTTTTCGGGTGTAAAATGACCTCCATTTTGGAAACACGATATATTTTTGTGAACCAAATTTCAATACCTGTAATATGATACCCAACTTCAAATTTTAAAATAATAAAAATGTTGGGGCTCTATACGGCCGCCTAAAATTTGACTTTTTTATATCAAGTCCCGGAAATATCATTGCACCACAAAGATGCATATTTTTGCCTTATTATTAGAACCTATCCTAATAGAGTAGCAGGGGGGGGGTCATTGTGTGTTTTGTTTTAATTTTTTAGGGGGTGAAATGGCGCCATTTTGGAAACGCGATATATATTTGTGATCTACATTTCAATACCATTGAAATTATACCCAACTAAAAAATATAAAATATTGCGATCAATTCGCAATTGATCGGTGGTCGCAAAATTTTGAGTGTTTAAGTTCGCAATATTATTTCTGTTTTTGGGCAAAGAAGTTTAACTAGTATACCAAATTTCAAATCTCTAGCTGCAGTAGGTCTGACGAAGATGTGACGAACGGACGGACGAACTACCAAAAGCATAGGGTTTCTAGGATGACCTGGAAACCCCTAAAAATAGAGCTAATTTTACTCTTTAAAATAATTTTATGTTTTAAACACCAATTATTTATGTTTTAAACTTAAAACATTTCATTATTCCATGTTATTCAAGTAATTTAGTGTTAATATATTATTTCCCCTATATCATCATAAATCATTTGGGTAGTATAACTTCAATTACTAACAAACTCTAAGGATTAATACCCGTGTAGGCCTAGGTATTTAGCTTATTCTACACAACTATATATAATCTGACCAAAAACCACTTACGTGGTAAAAAAAAACACCCCGCCAAGTCTGTGGTCCAAAAAGTTGTGAAATCAACTTTCTGTCCCGCCAAGTGATGTTGGCACTTTCTCCTGACCCAACACTGTTAACTTAGATATTTATCAGCTTATTCTCCTTGGCGGTGTGCCTGCCGTACTACTCAAAGTTAACTGGTTGTATTCCACGCATCCTCTGCAAAGAAAGTAGTAGTTGCATGGGGTCATTCCTTGAAAGCTTAATTTGTATATTACTTATTTCTATTTTATTTGCTTTTTGATAATGGGAAAGATTTACAGCGATGATCATTGTGGCATCGAGAAGAGCCTTCAACAACACTGTTAAAAGGCTTTCCTCACACCGCCAAGGAGAATAAGCTGATAAATATCTAAGTTGACAGTGTTGGGGCAGGAGAAGTCTGTGTGCCAACATCACTTGGCGGGACAGAAAGTTGATTTCACAACTTTTTTGGACCACAGACTTGGCGGGGTGTTTTTTTTTTACCACGTAAGTGGTTTTTGGTCAGATTTCATGACTTTTTGTATACGGTCCCTAAGGAAGGATTCTCTAAACTGATTATTCCCACACATTAGAGTCAAATAAAAGTGAAGTTAAGAGCTGGACAAGGTCTATGGAGATTGGAGAACTACGAGACCTATGACATTGAAAGAACTTAACATTCTTATAGTAGGAGCATATTAAGATTTTTAGCAGCATTTGGCCACCTAGATACACTAACATTGCTATCATTTGCGCATATCCAGCTGGATCCTGACCTTACATATAAGTAACGAAGTGACCCCTTAATATTGTCTTAATTATACCAACCTTAATTATAAAGTATATATGTTAAAAATAACTAATGGTATAATTACAATAATATATATTATTATATATATTTTTATATTTATTGTTATGATTATTATTATTATATATATATATATATATATATATATATATATATATATATATATATATATATATATATATATATATTATATGTATATACTATACCACTGTTTATGTACTGTATATGTATATACTAATATAATATATATAATATATATATATGTAATGATATATATATTATATTATTATTTTTTATATGTAATAATATAATATAGGCTCACTACTTCGCATGACGCTTACTTGGTTTCTTCCCTTTTTAGACTGTTTCCTAGCTTGGTTTCTCGCTCCACATTCAGCGTAGGAATGGAATAAGTTGATTGGTTGTAGGGGGGGGGGGGGGATGCACTAGGGCTCTAGACGAATCCAAAAAGCTCTCATTTATTAAAATCGGTTCAGTAGTTTAGGCTGTAGGTGGGTCAACGTAAAATGAAGGAAGAATAAGAATAAGAATAAGAAGTCATCAAAACTACCATTTTTAAACCTATTTTCTCTACTTCTACTTGACCGATTTCGACATTTTTTTCTTTATTTTGATCTACAGGACACGGCCTTCAAAGATATTAAAAAAATATTTAGGTAGCTTGTATGTATTCCACGCTGCAGACCCTCAAAACCCCTAGTTTGTCACCTACAGTATATATACACTGGCAGCTTTTGTGAAATTTTGACTTTTTGACTTGGCGGGGCGGAACGCTGCCGCGTTCCTAAAATATATATACACTGGCAGCTTTTGTGAAATTTTGTCTTTTTGACTTGGCGGGGCGGAACGCTGCCGCGTTCCTAAAATGTGATCTTTAATCAGTCTATAATGCGTGTGTGTGTTTATGTGTGAGGGTAAAGTAAATATGTATTACTAGTATTATAGATGGAATTTTTTTTACGCTAACAATTTTATTAGGTGTTAGTAGTTATAAGGAATAGGACTTGTGAAATTAATATGGATAAATATACATATTTATATGCTATATATATTTTGCTTATATCAAAATATTAATATCTAATTTTTAGAATTCGAATTGTTTACAAAAATGTTTCTTTTCTCTCAAAAATACATTGTGGCAAATTTAGTTTTAACATTTAATTTTTACATACGAGTATACATTTCATGGAGTAGGTACGAAAGAAAGAACAATTCAGAAGCTTAATATGTATATTTTACTTACTACATCTCCATTAACTTTAGTTGTGATTTTTTTGTTCTTGATTTTGACATTTATTCTTTTGAAACTGTAAAGAAAAGGCAAAGAAGGTTATGATAAAACGACATTTGTGATAAACTACAGTTGGTTTGAAGTGATAAGAATGAAGAAGTGAAATAAGTGAGGTGAAAATTAACAAAATATAAGCAGTTAGTGTATGTTAATGACCATCATGGAAATGCCTATAATAAACAATAGATAAAACAGTTAAAAGTTCGGACTTACATTATGGAACAAACAAGCTTTAAAAGAAGACAAGGAACTCCAAATCGGCAAATATTTGACGAAGCATGCAAAAAACCATTAATTAAAATTATGAGTCGTAATCGAATTTACAGATCAAAAGAAATCCTTAAAACTGGGTTAAGTCGACTTTATTATAGGAAGAGGAGAGCCAAGTAATGTCCTGATGTCATATTACAAGGTGAATCTCTAAAAGGGAAAAACATACTTTTATATTCATGTTACGTTTCGTGTGAAGGAATAAAAACCGTTGTTCTATAATCGTTCTTTTTCATTCTTCTTTACTTAAAAAAAAGTATTAAAATACCGTAGGCATTATATTATCACTCCATACATTATACAAACTGATAATAAACATTCGTAAACTGGAAGGTTTTAGTAGACAAAAATAGGCATAAAAAAACTTTTGTACTCTCAATTTGACGGGACAACGATAGCATATGCGCATAGTAATTAAAATGCCAGGCTATTAATGAGTAACATAGCTTCTTCACGTCCTGTCACTAGACGAATGGTCAGATTAGGAATATAAAATAAAGAATATGATAAATTTAAAAATACGAGTATTACAAAAAAGTAGGATTCCTAGAATAATAAACGATAGCACCCCCCCCCCCTAATGTTTGCTAGAACATTAATATTGTATAATATAGGAGAAGATTAGACAAGCCTACGACTCAATTAGGAGACATCCACTAGTGGAAGGATTGAAGAGTTTTGGAGTTCCCAAGTTTATGTAGAATAACATTCTTGGGAATTCTATAACTGGCAAAGGCTACGTCAGGAAGGTAATATCTACAACCCTTTCTAACATTGTCTCCGAGAAAACTATGCAAAACTTGGAATTATTAATAAGCGTGATACTGATACTGTATAATATAAATTTATTAAATAGTTGAAACTCAAGGAACCAAATATGTGCTAGTTTCAAGGAGAAACCAGGTTTAGGAGGGAGAAGTGCGCATAGGAACCGACACTTTTGAACAAGATCAAATCTCCAAGCATTTAGGATCATTAGCCTCAGGGAACAATACTCTTACTAGAGAGATATCAATGCTAGGATTCTGTAGAAAACCAGAGCTATTTTGCCCTCCAATCAGTGTTCAGCCAGGAACTTTTAATAAACAGTAAAACCAACAAAGTGGTCAACAAAAGTGTAATACCAACTGTTACATAAGACTTATGTCATGTACGTTGGCGTTGGAGCAAATTAATATTAACTTAACTAATTTTAATATTAACCTTAATGATAAACTTACGATTTAAAAATGTGTGGTAAGACATACTTTTACATATGTCCTAAGTCATGAACGTAGGAGCTAGTGAAGTGAGTTTTTTTTTTTTTAAATTAAGACAAAGTTACTTAAAAAGAGAAAAGCACGATGGAAATGAAAAACTAAATAATCTAGTTAAATGCAACTGGAAGAGCTTCATTACCAATTTAAGAAATCAAAATTCTCATACAAACTCAGATCAGCGTAGTTTTACAAATACTAACCCTACTCAATCCGAGACAGTTGTAGATAGAGATAGACGGCAAAAACATTCACTAGGTAGCCAACAAAATTGACTAGAAACGGCAACAAAATGTACAGCTAAAAAGAGGCTCAAAAGCAGAAAAGAGAAGAGCAGCTCAATGTGCAGTACAGAAAACTTATTAAACATACTTTCTTATAACGTCGCGGGCCTAAATAGGAAGAAACAGGACAATGAGTTTTGGTCTTTTGTGAAAAATAGTGATATCATATTTCTTTGTGAAACCTTTGTTGTAAAAGACAAAATAAAAGATTTTAAAAAATATTTGGAAGACTTCGAAGCGTACTGGATTCCTGCTGAAAAACCATTGAAGAAAGGAAGGCCTAGCGGAGGAATGCTGATAGCAGTGAATAAAGCCTTAAAATGTGAACATAAATTTATTCAATATAATGATAGTGTGTGTTACATATTAATTACTGTAAATGGAGCTAAAGTGTGTATTGTCCCTGTCTATCTTAATCCAAGTAAGTGGGAAAGAGATTTTACTTTTCTTTGTAACTTTATAAAGCATGCTACACTTTCAAACACAATTATTATAGGTGACATGAATTCTAGAGTAGGTAATGCCGTAGATTTACCAGATGAGATTATGTGTGAGTATGGTATGTCGGGTAAACGTAAGTCCAAGGATGTGGTAGTAGATAGTCATGGTAGAAGGTTATTAGAAATATGTGAAGACTACGGCATGGTTCTGTTAAATGGGCGTACTCAAGGTGATGTAGAGGGGGAACTTACGTTTGTTAACTCTAATGGCTCGTCTGTGATTGATCTCTGCTTTGTTTCCCTTGATACATTACCCAAAATAATGCAGTTTACTGTAGATAAAGAAATTTTCTCTGATCACTTTCCAATCCGGATATTACTTAAAGGCTTAATAGGTGCTAGTGACAACAAGAGCGATATTAATCCTCTGTTACCTAAATTAAGATGGCACAATGAAGCTGTAGAAAAATATAAGATAAAAACGAATTTATTAGTGGAGACTATAGAACTTGAGAACATAAATGTGGATAGCGGAGTTAAAATTCTCACTGACGTGATATACAAAGTAGCCAATAGAAAGCAGGATATAGCTCAAAACAAGCCATTTAAGCAGCCTTGGTTTAACGGCAAATGCCTAAAACATCGGAACAAAGTGTTCAAATTATTAGATTTTTTACGCGTGAATAAGTCAAGCTTTACCGAAACTTTATACATCAATGCTAAAAAAGAATACTCGTTAGCCCGCAAACAAGCAAAAAATGATTATTACAATGAGCTGTGCGGCAGGCTTAGCAATATAAAAACAAATAAAGATTTTTGGAAAATAACTAAAGAACTTCTGCGCAAATCTTTTACTCAAGGGATAAATATAAGTGCTAACGACTGGGTCGAGTATTTTTACTCCTTATTGAACCCCCCTTTAATAGCTGGCTCCATGAGTTATGCTGAACCTTTGATTATAGACGAGTATTTAGATAGGGAAATAGAACTCGATGAAGTAACTTATAGTCTCTCCAAGATGAAAAATAATAAAGCTCCTGGATGCGACAGAATACCTAGCGAATACTACAAATATGCACCGACAGGTTTTGTACTAAAGCTCCATGAACTATTCACTAAAATATATAAATCAGGAGAAGTGCCGGATTCATTCCGAAGATCAATTATCATGCCCATACATAAAAAAGGCGATCCTAACCTAGTGGCGAATTATCGCGGAATTTCCTTGATCGACACTATGGCTAAAGCTTTCACAGGCATTATGCTAGAACGCTTATGTAATTGGTTAGATAACAGAAACATCTTGAACGAATATCAAGCAGGGTTTAGGAAAGGTTATTCGACGCTTGACAACATATTTACTCTAACATCGATAGTAGAGATTAAAGTAAAAAAAGAGAGGGGGAGAGTGTACGGTTTCTTTGTAGATTTGCAGGCTGCGTTTGACTCCCTAGATAGGAAAGCACTCTTCCTCAAACTTTCAAACATAGGAGTTTCAACACAATTCCTAAAAAATCTTAAAAGCCTGTACAAAGATACTAGGTCCGGTGTGTGGTGTGAAGGTGGCGTCACTGAATCATTTAATACAGACATGGGTGTAAAACAAGGTTGTGTACTGAGTACGGTAATTTTTTCTATTTTTCTCAATGATCTTCAAGAGTACCTGCACGGCGGAGTCAGAATCGGGGAAACAACCATTCCTGTATTAGCGTATGCCGACGACTTAATTATATTAGGAGATAATAGGCTTATAATGCAGGAGGCTATAGACAGCTTTAAAAAATATTGTGAAACATGGAATCTGAAAGTCAACCTAGAGAAATCGAAGGTCATGGTGTTTAGGAATGGAGGCAAACTAAAAAAATTCGAAAAGTTTTACTACGGCGCAAAAAAGTTAGAAATAGTTAATTCGTATAAGTATCTGGGCATGGTGTTTACTCCAAAATTATCATTGAGTAAGCACTTCAGCGAAAGAAGTTCCTCGGCAAAGCTCAGTTATAATGTGGCCTGGAAAAACATATTAAACAACGACAACATCCCATACTCCAAGAAATCAACAGTTTTCAACTCGGTAACTCGCGCAGTGCTCTGCTACGGTGCCCAAATATGGGGTTACCGTCAGTATGACGTTGTTGAAGCTGTCCAAAGAGTATTTTTTAAACGAATATTGCGGTTACCCCAACACACCCCTAATTATATATTGCTCATAGAAACCGGTCTGCTACCAGTATACTTGTACACTTTTAAACTACATGTAGATTTTATTTTAAGATGTTTAGAGCTACCACAAAATAGATTACCCAATATTATGGCCAAGGAAATAATAAAGTGCAAAATATCCTGGTATAAAGAATGGCAAAAACTACTGGAGCTTTATGACATACAAAATAACTGGAACGATATACAACCGGCTAGCTGGAAACAAAATTTAACTATGCTGATACAAAAATTAAAAGAGAAAAACTTGGATGACTGCATCAGTATGGCGAGAAGCTCGACAAGAGAGATATACAAAAGGCTTAATTATGATAGTACAAGCAGGGATTACTTTCAAGATAACAATAGCATTAGTTTTATAAGCAATATTCTTAAAGCCAGGGGAGAGCTATTAGATTTGAACAGTAAACCTTGGATTGAACAAAATAATAGAATGTGTGTTTTGTGTGATTCTGAGCAAATAGAGGATATGTTTCATTTTTTCAGTGCCTGTCCAGTGTACCGTCCAATCCGAATCAAATGGTTTGAAGAAGATATTTTAACAACCCAACAAATACTCTCTCTCTTAAATGGAGCTGACTTTTTAAGAGTCTACAGCTATATCTTAGAAGCCAACAAAGTAAGAAAATCTATTTTAAATTAAACATAAAATAAAAAACAAATAAAATTTATATTATATATTATATTATATGTATATGTGTCTTTGTATGATATTTATGTATGCTCGCATTCTATGTTTATATTATGTATTACTTAAATATGTGATTATTATTATTTAAATTATTGTAATTATTTAAAAAATTGAAGTTATTTATTATTTAATAATTCTAATTAATTTATTTATTATTTAATAATTCTATTACAAATTTTAATTAAATATTTTGAATTTCTATTTAATAATTTATTATTGTTTAAAAATTCTGTTATAAATGTAAAAAAAATTATAAATAAGTAAGTCACAGTTTAAAGATATTGTTAATTTAATAGAGAACCTCTAAAGAATAAAGATTACTGTATTGTATAATGTGATAAACACGTACAGATAACGCATGCCTAATATTTATATTTAGGAATCTAGTGATAAACGTATGTTATTGATTTGCATGTTATTTGTTTTCATTCATGATAGGTAGGTCAGATTAAAAATATTATTTAGAATTGTACGCCGCACTACTCCCAGCAGCCGACCCCAAGGTCATTGCTTTTAATGTTTTAGGTAGAAATTATTTGGTTATGCATGTTGTTTTGTTTTATTTCTGTTATTTTTTAAATTCTTGTTATGAGACTTCTGTCACATGTATTTATTTTATTGTATGTATAAATAAACATTTATTATTATTATTATTAAAAAGAGAAAAATCAAAAGAAACTACTTTTTAGCATGGTCCCCTAGTCTCCCAGTCACTAAGTTTCCTACCCAACCCCAACGTGGCTTCTTTATCTACGTGTAAGCAATGAGTGAACAAGTATTCAATTTAAATTAAGGGTGGAAGTGGAGAAGTTTCCTGAGGTGAATAATTACAGGCTTAAAGGAATTTTGAATCCGATCCCTGTAATTCCTTTGCAGCAACAAATAATCTACAACGAATATTCTGTTCGATGTAAGGATGCACCCAAAACAATCTCGTTTTTATCCTTCTGTACCGGCGGTAATAATACTACTAGAATCACTAGATATTGTTTGGAGAGGTGAAAGTTAAGAGTAGTGGGTATTTACTCGGCCTATTGCCTGTGAAAATTTATTTTCCAATCTAACCTCAAAAACGTGGTTGGCTTGAATCGCTGTCTCCCAGTACCCTGGTCATGAGGCAGCTCGAGACGAGATTTGCGTATCCCCGTGTGAATAGGGCCTGCTTAGTTTATTATGGTTAGAGGTTATAATGTTTTATTTATAATATATAAATTTAATTTTTTCGGTTATTAACATGTATCTTATTATGTGTTAATATAATATAAAGTCTATTTAAGTTTATTTTTAATATTTGCACATTTATCACAATTCATGAGTGAGACAAATCTTTTATATAGCCTGGGAGGTGATAATGTGACACTAACCTTATATCGCCGAATGTACCAGAAAATCAGGTAAAATACCGATACTATTTGTAAGAAATAACTTTTACAAATCCTTTCTTTTTATCTTATTTCTTTTGGGAAAAAAAACTGATTCTTGTTCATTTGAACGAGGTAAAGACACCTCATCAGAACCTATGTTCTAAAGGGTTGGTTCACATGGATTACACGCCTGGTGACTCACCAAGCCACTAGGCTCCAAGCGAGGTAGCTTCGGTGTGGCCGCAGCCTAAGATCTGCAATTTATGTATTTTCCTACTGTCCAAATACCTGAAGTTCGTACTGAGGTCTCAACTGCTGTAAGCCTAGGAGTTGATAATATGGAAAGCGACATATCTTCAGAGCTTTCAATAGAGAGCTAGGACACTGAATCGACGTTGGTGAATGTACCAGAACATTGTGTAAAGTATCGAATCTGTTTTAAGGAGTAATATTTTTCCAATCCCTTCTTTTTTCCTATTTCTTTAGGATAAAACTCCTTGTAGTAGGTAATAACAAATTTTTATTATTATCAGGAAATTTACTACAGGCATCATCCAAAGTCTGACTACTCTGTAGTCTAAGTTGTTAAGGTAGACTAGCTTTGCCAGGCTCAACAGATAGTTTGATATAACAACTTGGACGATCACCAAGCTTTTCAGTAGAAACAGCTTTAAAAAGATTATGACTGACATAATCTAAAACCTATTAATTTAATTACTTCTGCCCTTTCTTAAGTCTTAGTTTACGTTTTTCATGGCTTGGGCAAAACCCGTTACCTCTCCATTTTCTAGGAAATTCTTCTACCTGAAAAAATGTCACAAAACTGACCGTCACGAAATCGATAACTTGACGAAATCGAAAACCATGACGATAACTTGAGTAAAAGATGACCGATTAACTTGAAATTTGGTACACATGTTCAGTTCATTTTACCAATGCCCAGGATGAATTCGTTAGACAACGTTATTCGCCCAAGCGTTCTTAACAAAGCGCAAAGCTCGCGTAAACGTAAACTTCAAATGTAAAATTCGAATTTTAGGACGGGAAAAAATTCCAACTCCATCTATTCAATGATACACACAACTTTTTAAAAAATATTTTTTGATGTAGAACTAACACCGACACCGTTATGATGTAATAATAAGAGATAATTGATTAAAGCGGACCTAAATCTTTGAAATAGAGAAAACAACGTTTTTACCGATATCTTATGTTCTAATGTAACGATTTTAATAAAACTTCATACACATCGTCTAATGTACAATTGAAACCATAGGCACGTAAAATTTCAACCTGATACAAGCAGAAGTTTTTGAGTAGGGAAGGGATATATTTTAAATTATTAGGCCGGGTAGGTAGAGAACGGTCCTATTTCCTACCTACTACAACCATACTCTATCTATAAACTATTATAATACTACTATCATGATTAACTTTTTTCTCAATATTCAATACATATTTATTGCAAGACGCTTGCTTCGATGATAAAAAAAAAATGCTTTTCTTTTAATTTTGCCTAAACTCCGCTAAGTACAAACAGTTAGTTACTTTCAATTTTTTCTCTCATTTCCAACTCTAG
The DNA here is from genome assembly GCA_951217055.1 of Gerris lacustris. NCBI lineage: Eukaryota > Metazoa > Arthropoda > Insecta > Hemiptera > Gerridae > Gerris > Gerris lacustris. The sequence continues at coordinate 68,333,312 of OX578276.1, read as the reverse complement.
TTTGCAACGTATACTTAGCAGTGTGATTTTATAATTTATATTTAATGAAAAGCGTAAGGAACTTCGTTCTTAATCTACTTCAATAAGACAGAGCAATGAATAACTGTTTTGTTACCAAGCATATATAATTATCTGAATCTGACAGATAAGCTATTCATACGATAAAGGGCCGAATAGAACCCGTTGAGAACAGGTAAAGCTCTGCCACTAGTATATCTCTTACTAGTGTTTATATTTAATTAATTTCTAGACCAGGCATGATTTGCACGTATTATTTTGCAAAGGGGTTATAGGCGCATCCGTATTTTTAGCATCTATAATGATTTTGAACGGGCCTAAACCAAACTATTTTCGCTACTGGAATTGTTGATATAGGCATAAGCTCGCGCTTGGGTTACACGAACCGCATTTCATGATCCACAACTTGGACACGACGCTAAACCAAACAGATTGGATATTGAAATGTAAACAAGCATGAAATCTGTCAGGTTTGAAATTCTATTTCTATTAATCCCTATCATTCAAACCAATCCAATCTCTGAATCAACATACATAGTTTCTTTCCTCGTATAGAAGCAATAAAACCCTTTAAGGGATGAGGATTTATTTGAGCTTTAAATATTTGAAAAATAAATACGAAGAAAAACCTCTCAAATTTTGAAAGGTATTTTAGGACAGAAAAAAAAAATGTATCCACAGTGAAAACCTAGTTTCTCCTTCAAGCCAATTTACCTATGATATGAAAATCTAGAAATATTTTACAAAGCACTCTATTATTTTTAAGCAAATAAATTACAATTATACTAGGATCTAGGACTACTATAGTATGTCTTGTAATATGATTATTACTAAAAGAGCCCCCTGCGGAGGGGGGTCCTTATCTCCCGGGGCCCCTAAACCACGGCCCCCCAGGGGCCTTATCACCATTGTTTGGACCTTCTTGTTACCTAGTAATAGCACCAGTCTATCAAAAAGGAGGTGAAAATACTCTTACGTTTGATAAAATAAAAACATGGTGGTAATAAAAAAAAATCGTCCAACAGACTTGAACAAAACTTTGAAAGTGCATGTGTTGTGTTTTGGTATTTAATTTAAATTCCATAGTATCTAAATTAATAAAGATACCCCTTAAATTAGATACCCTTGTATTCTATAAATAAAACATTTCTTTTTGATGGCGGATGAGGTGTAGAAGTAAAACAGTAGAACACTAATTAATTCTGATAGTTTGCAGCTGTATCTAAAATCATCTTCAGTCGTAATTGATTTATTTACTATAAAAGCAGAAAGATTACAAAATTTGTTACTCTAATTAAAAATTCGAGATAAATTTAATCTCAATTAATCAAGTGCCTTATTTTAAATATTTATATTGTTAAATTATAATGATAATGTAAATGTATTATTCCTTTAAATAAAAGAAACATAACAAAGGTTAACAATACTTACACAGTCCTAAATAAAAAACATCTACCTCCATGAGGGAAGGTCTAGAGTAGTCAAACATGAAAATGTAATAAGTAAATTGGTGAAATAATTTAATAAGACACAAATATGAAAATGCATGGTTGTTGTTATATTATAACGATTTAATGCTATTAAGATATCCATCTACCCTTACTGTTTTAAATGACTTTTGGCTAGCTGAATTTCGTAATTTATTATAGATAATACGTCAGTTTAAAATAAAACACAGTCTCATACTCGTAAATGAGACAAATAAATGGTATGTTAGGCAAATTATTGCTACCATACTGATTCGATATAGCGATACCATTAACCTATACATTATTATTTTGCTTACATAACAACAATGTAAGCAAAATGGCCTCATTTAATGACATTCTGTCCACAATCTATAGGCTTGAATAAAATTAAACTAAAACCAAGATATCAATATTGGTTTAACAGTTATCTTTCTAATATCAGCTTCAAATTTAACAAAATCAATTTACCCCAGAAGACTGTGCAATAAACGTGTATATCTCGTCATGTACAAAATAAATTAAGTTGCAGGGATCCCTATCCCATAGCTGGATTTCAAACTTTCGGAACCTTGTAAACTGCAGGTATTTAAAGAGGAATTTATGCTCTCCCAGCAAAAAAAATCTAATCTTCGTTAATATTTGTCGAAGCACAATAACATTTTTTAATAAAAACTTTTGTAAAGAAAATGGCAATTTAAGGTATCTCGTCAATTTTTACTACAACTGGAAAATATTACTTCCCCTTTTAAAATGGAAGCCATTTCAAAATGTTAAAGCTAAACATGAAAATGAGCAGTAGTCTCAAAAACATAATAAGTGACCAAAAAAAAAATGCTTTTTTAAAAAAAAAAAAATTATTCTCTAGTTATTAGTTTTTAAAATTACCGCCATTTTAAAACCGGAAATAATATTTTCTCCCAAATTTATTCCAAGTATTTAATTAGTAAAAAAAACTAGAATATTTTTTCAATGAATTTTCTTGTGTACTGGGATAAAAGTGGTTAAAAAATTCAACATAACAGAATATCAAGATACAAAAAATACTCAGTTAATTTTTCGCTTCGTTAAAAAAATTAAAATATAAGAAGAATATTTTTCATTTGTTGGAAACAGCGTCAGAAAGAAAGGGTTTTTCGTTGGAAACTTAATATAGCGGAATCCAAAGGGGAACGATGGTTCGCACTGGGAACGTCATTATGGTGGGTTTCAGGCCGCTTACTCGAGGGGAGATTAACAGATACGCGAGAAGAGAGGACCAGTAGGGAATATGTTCGACCAAACCGGCGTAATATGGTAAAAATGTGCTGGCCAACACAAGGTTTATATGTGCCCTATTTTCCGACGAGTAAATGTACTCTCAAATGTTCCCCTGATGGCCTGTTCCATTGGGGGCGAACCTCAACTAACGCCGAGAAAAAAAACCTTTTTCATGAAACTACTAGGGAGATCGGGTCACGGAATGAAACGCAGGTTGGGAAATGCTTTTTAGGCTAACACTGTTAACAGTTAAACATCCTCGCATTTCCAGCATATTACAGCTGTTTTAAAACACGGCAAAAGCTTCACGCACCAATTTTGTAGCCAGTGTTTTTAACAAAAATCCTATTTAATATTTCCAAGAACGCATTTTCATTTTAAATATTTACACTTTGATTAATTTTTCATTTTCCCGTTTTTAAGTTTCAAAACAGCATTATACTTTTCTTATTGACTATTTCCCCATAAATAGAGCATTAATTGCATTGTACTTATTTATTTAAATAAGTATGTATAATATAGCTGACAAGCTTAGGATGCTAAACAAACATAACTTTTCATAAGAATAGAATACATATTACATATATTAGGAGAAAATATATAAAACCAGACTATACAGGCTTTTCTTTAAATTATTAAAAACCTAAGAAAAAAAAATAAACCTCTTAACAAAAAAAAATGCGAGAGAGAATAAGACGAAGCAAGAAGGATAGCAAAAATAATAATGATAAATGAGTAATTCCTTGAAAAATATTTTCAGCATCCATATACCGAATAGAACTCTGCTAATAACTAATAAATAATAAATATGCCAAGACGTTTCAGGTCACACAAAGGGTCTATAAGGGTAGGAAATAAAGGTCTGCGAATCTATATATACATAATATTCTGATTTTGATGAAATTTGGCTGACCATTTAAATCCGAATATCTTGGACGAGATCGTAAACCAGAATGTTTGGCCAAACAGAGTCACCGGAACTTCCTGGGGATATAGTAAGCACGCCTAAAAGAGATTTTGAATATCTCAAAGGTTTGATTCTATTGGAATGTTAAAAAGAACTCCTTTAGAAATTTAATGACGCCAGAATGAAGTGGGTAGCGTATTGTCAAAACTATATGTTTTACTTTGTCAAAGGCTTTTCGAAGAATCTTGTTACATAATATAAGCCTATTGTGATGAAGACCTTAAGGTGTAATCATTTAACATTTTAATGGAGTTGAAGTTTTAGATCCTAGCACAGCATTTCATTTGTCGATGAAATGCTTAGTTTTATACTGCTTACGCTTACGTCCAAAAGCCCAATCAACTTAGCTCTCCAATACTCGTAGCAAGTGATCAGATTATGATGTTTAAAGATAGGCTAATAATACATGGGCTTAGCTAAATGTCTTTAAAGTTTAAAGCTTTATTTTTTCAGCGATTTTGCTTGAAAGGGGGTTGAAAATCTTTACCAAAAAGTAACGAGTATTCACTGTTACCTTGGATCACGTGCAGATGGACCATCTGTGTGCTAAATTAGACAAAAGCATTCATTATATGTCAAAAAAGCAGTACTTATAAAGAGGTGTTAATAAATAAGTTTAGAAGTCCCACCTCTTCATTAATGACCTGGGAGATCACCTTAGTGGAGGAGTAACAGTAATTGGTTGCCTCTTCAAGCTACTATTTTTCGCTGATGACATCATCCTGATATCATAGTAGGTAAAATAGGGTTTTAAAAATGACAAAATTTGTACATTCATGAAACTTTGCTCATACCTTCATATTGGCAGTGGAAATGAAAATCTGCAGAGTCCGTCAAAATTTAGGGGGTGGAACAACCCCCCAGGGGAGGGGGGATGTTTTACTTTTTACCAAATATCTCGAAAAGTATTGACATTAGGTGAATTATAGTTATTTACAAATTTGTTCTTCATTAAATTTCCAATATAAATAGCCCTTTAACATTTTCTTTTAGCTCCAACCATTTTTGAGTTACAAGCGCTCAAAATTAGGTAATAAAAAATAAAGTAGGATTAGGGGGCAAAAGAACTCTTTTATTAGGAATTTCTGACCTTAAGCCACACTCTATTTATTTGTCCATAGATTTTTTATTCCCCCTTCCAAATTTTTCATTCCTCTATTTACCCCTAACCCCCTGGACTCCCCCCCCAAGACCTCTCCCTAAAATCCCCCCCAAAACAATTTTCTGCGTAATCTGTGAAAAACTGAAAAAAATTCAGTTGTTGCTATATACCTTGTAAAACTATGCGTTGTTCGATGTTAATTATTATTACTAGTTTTTTGTGCAATAAATTTATAACAATTTAAGTCCACCGACAACTCTGTACGTTCAATTGTTTCCGAGATGTGGCACATTAAAATTTAATTTTCTTTTTCTCCAAAAAATGACAATTTTATGTATTGCTCTCGTTTCGGGGCGAATATCGGCGTAAAACTGTTCACCTACGAGAAAAGTCATAAGGAATGAAGTTATAGTAAAGATAATTGGCTTCTTTTTATGTCCAACTACAACTCTGTACGTCTAATCATAATTCCCCTAATGTCAATACTTTTCGAGCCACTTTTTTAAGGGTAATATCTCGGTAACTATTAGACGTATACGTATACAGACTTCATTGCCAACAAAAAATCACGTCTGACTTTATTGAAACTTCAACTTGACTTGTTGAAATATTCAAGACAGTAAGCCAAGTCATTTTTTGCTATGCCTCTTAGGTATGGGGAAGCAAGCAGTATAACGAGGTAGAAAGACTGCAAATATATTTTATTAAACATCTTTATTATCACCTACCGCGACCCACACCTGACTATTTTATCAATTTAGAAATACTTCTAGACCCAATATTTATCAATACCTTCAAGGCACATTTTAAATATATGGCACAGTTGTTACTACTAGATGCAAACAGGTATCCACATATCCTAGCAATGACAATAATCAAGAAGCAGATATTCTGGTACAGGATTGAAAGATTCTTTAAATGCGTTATGAAAATTAATAAAATATCAGACAATTTTACCAAGGAATAATTAAAACTATAAATTAACGAAACGTATAAGATGGCTAAAAGACTGTAACATCTGCATTAATAGTAATCTTAACGACATTAAATTATACAATATAAATTGGTACAATTTATTGATTAAATAAAATCATATCCCCTTATAAATCAAATTTATCAATTTTCTTTTTTTTAAGAGAACTTAATAATAAATTCATAGAAGAGAACATACAACAATAAGACTGGGCAACCCGAGAATTTGGATTGGTATCACCAACTAAATAAAAAAGATTGGTGCTTAAATCTAACCAACTAATCAATACCTAATAATAATTTAATTAATTTAATAAGCTTAGGCCAAAACTTCAACTTGAATAATTAATACTTAAAATCATCGTGGATATTGAATTTTTACTGAATAACCTTGATTCTCCGGATAACCAAAAATCCTTTCTCAGAAACAACTTTATAAATTCTATTACTAACCATCAATCAACTTATAATAATAAATTAAGTAACAACTTATTAAACCGAAAAATAATGCAGGGCAAAATAACACTGAAATCATTTATTAGAAATAATCCCCAGATAATAATCACCAAAAGTGTTGAAAGCAATAAAACTATAATTTTAAATCAATCAGATAACCAATCAAAAATGAAAAAAAAATCGCAAGATAAAGATATTTACAGAAAAATAAAAACAGCCCATTAAATGACATTAAGAACTCTAAATGAATTACTAAACTTTTAAAATCAATTATTAGTAAAAAAATATATCACCTATAAAATATAGTTTCATAAAGGAAATATTTGTTTTCAAACTTTCTTTTAGCTCTTCTGCAAAATTGACATTCCTGCACTTATGCCATCGATATACATATATATATATATATATATATATATATATATATATATATATATATATATATATATATATATATATATATATATATATTTTCTTTTATTACTCTTATTTATTTTTATCTTGTGGTTAATAAACAAATGTATGATTGAGAAAGGAGACTTTGTGCTAATTTGGATAAAATAAAAAGTAATTAAACATTATAAAGTTAAAGAATCCAACAACAATGGGAATTAAATGCAAATAATTAAAGAAGAATAATAAATCTAAGGAAATGTAAAGGGGAAATAAACAGAATGGAATGGATAAAAGAGATAAATGAAGTAAAAGTGGAAAAATTAATCTTTAACATATAAAAGGACAAATCTTGTAACTGAGATCTCGCCAAAACCGAATCTAAACCGTGACATCGATATGCCCTTGTGTAGGGGACGGTAAGGAAAGAAAAATGAGCCCAAGATCGAGGGGGTTGTTAAGGTTTTGCCTTGTACGGGTACAAGTAAAGAAGTATAGATGAAGAAAAATTAAACAGGTTTCCTAGGATATACAAAAACACGGAACGGTTGGCTCAGTGTAAGGCTAGGCGCACACTGGGGACAAAACAAGCTGCAGACTGTTTTGTCCCCAGTGTGCGCCTAGCCTAATAAGAAAACGCATTGTTTGTTTACGTCCTAATCAAAAAGTGACAGCTTTCAATGTATCACAAATCTAAAATTTAATGTAAATAATTAATTATAATGTTTAGTTTTGAAAAAATTGTCGGTCACTATTTAGATAAATTATTATATCTATTTGAAGACCAACAAATCAAAACAAACCTTTTTTTTTAGAATAAATGTGGCTGCCTTACCAATAACAAATCCAAATCATTACGAAGTAAGTCGGTGCCGTCATCGCCGGGACACTGCTCGATTATATATATAAATTATTTAAAAACCCACATTGTTATCAAGATGCGGTTTGGCGATTGTTTCAACTAAACTTGACTAATAAAAATCCAATTACGTAAAAGTACTAAAGAAGTATGTCGGGCAACTTTTAAATGATTCAAAATAAAAATCAATCATCATGGTGACATATTTGGTGGTAATCTTCTTGAAGGGTGCTGGTTTTGAATGTGATGATGTAGATTATGATGAAATTGTCGATGAAAATGAATTTATTTAAGGAAGAAAAATCAATTCTTTTGGTTTTGTTATTTTTGTTTTTGCTTATTAGTGCAGCCATTTTAGGTTTTCTGTTCAAAAAAATCGGAGCTTCAATTTTTTTTATTGTTTCATTTTGACGTTCTGAAAAACGTATTGAAAATCGGCAACGAGATCGTGGTCGCGTTAATAGATATTCAATCTCGCTTCCTATGGCTCGGTCACCAATCAAGGTGGTTATCGAAATTAAATATAACATCATTTCCCACAGTAAAGTCTGATTAATTTTTACGTACAAAGGCCACGGTTTCTCTGTAAAATTGTTACAAATATTTTATGTTAACTTCTATATAATCTTAATAAACATGTTCTTCTTCTCCTAAATAAGTTTAGAAGAGAAACCTATGGCCGCAGAAAGTTGATTCGGGACTAAAAACTATCACCTATATCTAAATTTAATTAATATCGGACAAGTAATTTTTAAGATACGTTGGTTCGCTAAAATGTTGGTCAAACCAACAGACAGAAACAACACCAAAATTGTCCCTGATGTCTGAAACAGATTTCTGTCCAGGTATGTGTTAAATCGGCGACAAAAAATCGCTCTTCAGAATAATCACAATGTTTCCGCTACCTTCGGTAAGATGAGCGCTCGCAAAAATGTTGAGGCACAGCCCGACGGATCGACAAACAGATAGAAACGAAATCCAAAATGTTCCCTGATATCTTTGGAGGAAGTTGAGAAATAGAAAAAAGTCTTTCTTCATTAATGATAACAATGCTTCCATTGCTTTCGGTAAGCACGGAGCAAAACAAAAATGTGTATAGGCAAAAAAGATACTTTCCTATAAATAATTGTATTTAGTACTTCACCTAACGATAACAAAAGAAAAATATTAAAAAGATAATTTATCTAGCAACAAAATAAAAAGATCTGCCTTAGTTTCAACAAAATATACTAACTATGGAATGTACATTTTGGAATTGCTGAACTAGGCTAAGCACCCCGATATGAAACAACAGTATAAAAAACACAAATTGAATTTTACCAGTGTTGAAATTCAAAACATGTACCTAAGAAGAGAATTAAAGTTAAACAAGAAGATGTAGATAAGGTTTTTGTTCGAGGCTCAATAGCATTGTTAGTAAATAATAGATAAGAGGGTGCTAGTAAACCCGGAGGGGATTTTTTTTTATCTTCTCTAACTAAATACATACGAGTAATAAGTGCTAACAGTACTTAACGTTTTATCAACCTAATATTTCAGACAACTTACGATTTTTACTTTCTCACATAAGTAATATATCCAGGTCATTTAAAAAAGACGCGACAATATTTAAGAGGGTGATTTCTTGGTCTATTTTAAGAATAATTACACCTTACGACGATTTTTCGAAAATCGTTTCATTTCGAAAATACAGGGCCAGGTGAATGGTGGAATTGAATGTAAAGCTGTTTTAGAGGCTTATTAGTGCTGGCTTATTGGCTTATATTAGTGCCTAAGTCGTATTTAAAAACGGATTGCATCAGCAGTAACTGATTTTGAAAGATCTACAACTTTGGTCCAACAACTTTTTGCCGTACACCTATCGCTTGTACCTTAGGTACAGCTAATTTTGTTATATTTTTATATTTTATCATTGTTTCGTGAATTATTTGAACTAGGAAAACTCGAAACAACTAACAAATAAAAACACTGGACTAAATTATGTACTCGCATATGAGAAAGTTTAGTACGATTTGTATCGGACAGATCTTTTATTTACTTCCTTTTGCAATCTGAGATCACATATATATCAGATAGTTAAATTCTACAATAATAATTAATATAAAAATGCAATTTTTCAAAACTGGTCTTATTTTCAGGTTTTTTTTTTTTTTTTTTTTTTTTGTTTGTTTCTGTATTCTTCACCTTAGTTGTATCAATGTGCAAAATTTGGGGAAGATTGAATGACGGTAAGTGGTTCAAAATTGGAGTAATAGGTGTGCGATGAAACTTAAAAAGCAAATAAATTTGACGCCATTTTTTTTTTTTTTTTTTTTTTTTGTTTGTTTCTGTATTCTTCACCTTAGTTGTATCTATGTGCAAAATTTGGGGAAGATTGAATGACGGTAAGTGGTTCAAAATTGGAGTAATAGGTGTGCGATGAAACTTAAAAAGCAAATAAATTTGACGACATTTTTTTTTTTTCTTAATTTTTTTGGTTTCTGTATTCTTCACCTTAGTTGTATCTATGTGCAAAATTTAGGGAAGATTGAATGACAATAAGTGGTTCAAAATTGGGGTAATAGGTGTGCGATGAAACTTAAAAAGCAAATAAATTTGACGCCATTTTTTTTTTTTTTCTTAATTTTTTTGGTTTCTGTATTCTTCACCTTAGTTGTATCTATGTGCAAAATTTAGGGAAGATTGAATGACAATAAGTGGTTCAAAATTGGGGTAATAGGTGTGCGATGAAACTTAAGAAGCAAATAAATTTGACGCCATTTTTTTTTGTTTTTTTTTGGTTTCTGTATTCTTCACCATAGTTGTTTCTATGTGCAAAATTTGGGGAAGATTGAATCACGGGAAGTGGTTCAAAATTGGGGAAACAGAAATGTGCGATGAAACTTACAAAGCAAAGTAATATAAGACCAGTAAAAACTACTAACACCAAGGACTAAAATGAATCTTAAGATACCGCCTAGGCTAATAAAGCGACCTTTGTTTCCAATGAATCCTAAATTATTATACTAATGACAGAATTGGCCCCCTATTTCTTTATCAGCCCGAAGATATGTTGATTATAAACTGGCACGATAAGAAATCAAGTCCTAAAGTTAAGAACTTAAAAAATAAAAATAAACATCTAGTTTTTTCGAACCTCACAAAGCAACTAATTTATATTTAAAACAAAAAACTTTTTTTTAACTTTTCTAAACTAGTTGTAAAAGTTAAAGATAAATTCAAAATTTTAAGTAATTGTGGCAAATGGCCAAGACGCAATTTAAGGTCGGCTTTAAATTATTTCGGAGCAAAATTCACAAATACTAAGGAAAGCAAACCAAACAATATAAATCCAAGAGAGAAACTCTCAGAGTCAAAATTACCAACCTAACGACACGAAACAGAAACAATACTCTTCTTAAAAGCAATTATGGTTTATGTTGAACTTTAAGTTCTTAAGTTTTACTCTCAACACAAGAGGAAAAAATAAAACTTTTTTTATTTAGAAAAAAACTTTTCAAAAAAGGAATTTTCCTTCCCTTTGTTGTTAGTCGTTGATTTTTATATAACAGAAGAGGGAAAAGTCAGAAACTATTTTACGGTTGGGTAGGGTTACGTCTTATATAGGTTCGACGTTAATAAAAGAATGATAAGAGGTGAACTAAAACTTCATACTCCTTCACAGGAAGGGCAGTAAAGAGAAATTCCAGCAAAATCCCTTCAAATCTGATCTACTATCTCCATCTAACACACTTACTTAACTAGTAACAAATACATAGGTAACATTAAAAGTCATTGGTAACACTTTTAGCAGTGTAACATTAAAACTGATCTAATGAAGGAATTGTTAAACCAGCTCAATATTTTTATTTAGTCCAGTCTGAAAAGCCTAAAAAATAATCCTCTTTTTTAGGTAAACTCTAACTTTCAAACCCAGTTAGTCAAAAACGATTTTGATTAAATGTTTTTCATTCACTGCCTTTTGACTCTTATTGGAAATTAAATTTTATAAATTGTTAATTTAAACAATTAAAAAACGGGGTAAGTGTGTGCTAGTCAGCACACACTGAGGGTCCGTAGGCCACACTGTATAGTTTAAGATTTCCCTATTGATGGTATTTTTTAAAATGCTAAAAAGCTTCTTTGAACTATCCTATGGGTCTGATATTCTCAAAACACATAAACAAACTTCCGATAAAGTATTTCTTTGCCACTGAACTGGACTACAACCATATAAATACATAGAAAAGACCATAATTATAAAAAAAACGTATTTTGTCAATAAAAAATAAAATAATATTTTTTTTCCAAATTTCTAAAAAGGGGTATCTTTACTTTTGTTCGAAGAATGTTCAGGAATTATTTCAGATTTTTTGCACTTTACATAAGCGAGATAGAGGGGGGGGGGGGGGGCACGTTTCACAGCAGCTTCAAACTCGCCTACGCTCGCCCTACCAAAGTTATAACCAAAGAATTATATATTTTTGTAATCAGCTCGACGAACCCTTTCATATGATACCCCTCACGGTGTCAAAAAAAAAATAAAAAATGTTAACCCTTAAGTTTTTTTACCCTAATTTTTTTGAAAAATGATTTCTTTGATAAAAGCCGCTATATTTTTAAAATATGTGGGTATGTACAAGACACATACATGCCAAATTTCCAAGTGATCAGACGAAAGGTGTAGTCGTGAGAGCACAGGACGGACGGACAGACACACGCAGGAAAATATAAGGGTCCTTGGTTTTGCCTACGGACCCTAAAAAAAGGAATAAATGTAGCATTATATGACTCGCAAAACTATATGACATTTCGTATAGCATTTTGCAAAATTTGAAATGGTCATAACTCGGTTTGTTTTTGAACAACAATATCGAATAAAGGGTGAAATGAGGTTTTGCTCCATTTAACGTAAAGTTATGAGTAAAATATTCACAATGTGTATCAGGATGTGAGGCCGTTGTACCTAAGCAGTTCCCTTTTGTAGAAAGTTTGTCTAATGCGGTTGGAACGACCTTAAAACCACAAACTCCGGATGCTGGTTCAGCTTAGTAAAATAAGCGGATAGAGTAGGATCCTCAATCTTCATTTTCAAAATTAAAATATTATTTCCAATAACATTAATAATCCATGTTTTTTACTCCATCATTTTCTTCTATGTTCCGGTTTTTATTGTTACTATGGTCGGCTTAACTAAATAAAATTACTTTCACACTTCAACGATTTGATGGTCAATAATCAATAGAAATTTGTTCGGAAGAAAGCTAGAGGATGTTGTATTGTGCAGGAGCGATAAGTAGAGCGAATTTTTGGATGCGAACCAAGCCTCAGATAACCGGTATGAACAAAGATCATTTTTCCAGGTTTGGTGGAAAGCCTTGTAGCCGAAACTGTAGGCTTGAGCATGAGTTACATATTAATAACTGTCACAGCGTTACCTGTAACCACTAATGGTTTTAAGTAGGAGAATCCGCTTCAAACCATTATTCCACCTTCCACCAACCACTAGCAAAACCACACCAGATTCTCAAGCCAACAATATATAAGTAAACTTTGAACTAGTCTACGCTTTAATTTTCACCAAAAGAAAAAAGGAATTCAGGAACGATGTCTATAATATTATGGCTATAAAAAATATATTCATAATAAAAAATATTTTCTTACACTATGTCAAAGTAGTGGTAACCAGGATTAAATTTAGTAGTAGTAGTGGTTAGACGGGAAGGACGAACACTTGTTCGAACCCCGTGGTGGAGAGTTCCAGCCACTTCCCACATCATACCTGTACATTGTACCGCCGAAGCGGGTATGGTGTGGTCAGTAGTGAGCTACTATATAAGCGTGCGTCAAAGCGTGGGGGAAGAGAACGCCTCAGGGGGTGTCCCTCGCCCTGCTCCGTCCGCGATTCATAGATGCAATTAAGAGTATCAAGGCACGGGATCGAACCCACGACCTCGAGTCGCCTCGACTCATTGATAGCTGGGCTGACGCCTAGAACACCTTAGTCACGCTGGCTCCCTAGCATTAAATTTAATTAAACTAAAATACAAAAAGTTAAACAGTATCTTATTGATTCGCGAATGATAAAAGGGGTAAAAAGGGCACAACATTAGGTATTTTAATTATAAAAAAAAGAAACAAAATAAATGTCGGCCAAACTTTGAAATAGGAAATAAACCAGTTTTCATTTTGAAAAAGAGAGAGAGAGAAAAAAAAATAGAATAAAGAGAAACAAGCGTTGAGATGAATTTGTGTTACGTAAACTCTGCAACACCTTTACAATATAAAAGTAACTTTAAGGGTTAAACAATTCTCTAATTTGTTGCTATCTTCTCATTATATATCAACATCTCCTTTAATGTAACAACATATTTATTGTTATTTTTCTACGCGTACACAAACTGAAGTTAAATAGAATTTGAAATATATTTGTTAATAAGTTTCACTACTCGAATATTTGAACTAGTTAAAATAATAAAGACGAACTATGTATTAACGTGTACGCTCTCGAATAACTTCACACACTATATATATATATATATATATATATATATATATATATACACAGGGTGCTTCAGCTAAGCACAGACACAGAAATGGAGATGATATCGAATTTCTGGAAAAAAATGTCCGATTAACCCATGGTCATTAGACATTGGAGATATCGATTTTTTCGAGTATTCAATTTGTTTTGCATATACAATATACATTGCAAAACAAACAACTCGCCAAATATAAAAGGTAAAGATATGCGGTTTACGGAATTCGAAAGAGGAGTAAATTTACATTATAGTGCACAATTTGATTAGCCAAATCAGATTAGATTGGTTATCGATGTACAATAAACTACTACAAATTATTATTTTATTTTAAACAATTAATTAAATTGTTGATAATAATTTAATTTTATACACCCTTGAAATTCATGTATATACGTAATAGATGGCTGAAGAGGTGTAATAATAGACGAAATTAATTTTGCATATGAGACGTATAATGTAAAATTAATTACGTCTATTATTACACCTCTTCAGCCTCTATTACGTATATACATATTTTATTTGATCGAGAGTAATAATCAGACGTGCTGCCATAACTTGTGAATTTTGAAGGTTATGAAATAACCTTGTTGGCGCAATTAATAAGCTTCTTAATTATAAAATAGTTGTATAATTTGCTTAAAGTTTGAAGCTTAAGAGCAAAAATATCCCGAAAAACATATATTATAACATAATATTGTATTAACAATTGTCCAGATAAAATAAAAATAAAACATTGCCCGTTATGTTCTACTCCTTTACTTTGTTATCAAAAATAAAACATTGCCCGTTATGTTCTACTCCTTTACTTTGTTATCAACTTTTTTATTTTGAAAATATATATACAAAAGTGTGATATTCCTTTGTCCCGAAGTACATAGGACTAAATATTCCAAGATAAAAAAATATAGATCAAGATTATTACTAATAAATAAATAAATAAATGCACGAGAAAATTTTATTGGCCCATGCAGCCATGCATTTATAACCCCCATCATGCCATAAATAACAAATGTTGTTTTCTCTTGGCTTTATTGTAATTCAGAAAATAAAAATTTTACTTTATAAAAAGACTAATTGTAAAGGGACAATGAGGACAGCGATTACTCAAACTTACTTATCCAATTACGGGGAGGGGGGGGGGGATTCTTATTGGGAATTGGGACTGAAAGTGCCCTCCCAGTGTCTGATTTACTGGGAATCCAAAATGGACGATAATTTGTCACGTGAAAAAAAAAAAAAAAATGTTGAGTGCGGTATCAAATGAAAGCTACTAATGAGTAGACTACAAATATATAAAAATATTTTTACAAATTAAATTTTTTTATGTATTTAAAAGTGGAAATATACCAAAAAGAAAAATCCCAAACAGGTACTAAACATGAAATAATTCACGCTAATACCTTATGGTGGGCCGATGAAAAGTAACTTACATTTTAGTTATTACCGATAAAAAACATTGTGAACCCCCGTCAACCCCCCGGGGAAATTGTTTAATTTTCTGCTGATACTAGAAAAATAAAAAATATACATTTATGTCGGCCTGCTGGGCCATGGAAAAAATAAATTGTTGTTCGTGAAGTCTCACGTAAAAAGGGTTTCGTTGGTATCCTTAACATAAAACTAGTTATATTATGGAGGAAGGGGGGGGGGGACGCAAATGTTTGATGCTTTTTGGTAAAAAGAACATAAACAATTAACACGAGATATACATTTTTGAAATCTACTTTTTAATAGCTTTAATTTACCCATACAAAATTTCAAAAAAATATTCTTTTTTTGTGGTGGGAATTATCCGCCATATTGGATTCCCAGTTAATCAGTTAAAATTGCTATTCTAATTTTTCCTATGGTCCAGCAGACCGCTTGGTATTTTTTTTATGCTATAAGTAACTGCAGAAAATTAAACAATTTTCACGTACAGTAGGAAGAGGTTCCTGGTTCAATACCCCGGGAGTCACAATGGTTTTTATCGGTAATAACGAAAAGGAACATTATTTTTTTTCCAGAAATATTCATCGGTCTACCATAGGGTATAAGCGTGAATTATTTCAAAATTTTAAGATTAGCCGTAATAGGGTAGTTGGGGGGGGGGGGATATTTGTATTTTTGTATTGTTTTTATATTTTTGTAATCTACTCTTCAATACCTTTCATTTGATACCCCACACAAAATTTAAAAAAAAAAAATTTTTTTTCGAGTGACATGATTTATCTATCTTATTTATTTATCTTGGATTCCCAGTCAATCAGATCAAATTGCTAATAATTTTTTTTTCTATGGCCCACCAGACCGCACATTTTGCATATTTATCGATATTTTTAGTAAGAGCGGAAATACGATTTTAGGGGGGGGTCCTTAACATAAAAATTCCTTCAAAATTTCGATGTTTTTTGACGAAATGGCGCCGAAAATTAAACACTTTCCCTAAGTGGTATATATATTTGTAATCTACTCTTCAATACCTTTCATTTGATACCCCACTCAAAATTTTATAAAAATATTTTTTTCACGTGACATGAGTTATCCGCCATTTTGGATTTTAACGGCTGATAATATTGAGTTCGCTATATTTTTCCTGTGTGCGCGTCAAAACTTTCTTTAATACTGAAAAGTTTCATATTTATATCTTTATTTATTCAGAAGATATTGGAACCGTACAGAGTGACAGACAGACACAGCAACGAAACTATAAGGGTTTCTTTTTTTGGTTTTACCAACGAAACCCTAATAAGAATAGCAATTTGATCTGATTAACTGGGAATCCAATTGGCGGATAATTCAAGTCAAGCGTTTTTTTTGGAGAGAAGTTCCTTATGGCAAGTTACAGCGTCTGGAGCCCGGGAGTGAATCCGAAAAAAAAGACTTCATCTATTCACTAAGACAAACAACTTTTATAGATACATTTTTTCAGTAAAAGCAACACCAACACCGATGTGGAGTGTTAAAGATCTCTAAATTTATTAAAGCGGACCTAAACGTTTAAAATAGAGAAAACAACGTTTTTACCGATATCTTACATTCTAACGGATCGATTTTAATAAAACTTCACACACACCGTCTAAAGTGCAATCGAAACAGAATGTGAAATTTTAACCTGATACAAGCAGAAGTTTTTGTGTAGTGAAGTGGTATATGTTATAATATTTTTAATTGAGTAGGCCGGATAGGTAGGGTCCAGGACTGTTCTTAACATTCTACAACCATCCTCTTTAACTAAATTGAAAAATTCCGTAAAACAATTTACTATACAGCAAAATTTCTGCATTATTTCGAAATAGTCCGACTGTTGTATTTTGGAACTATATTTCGGTTTACATGTACAGTGTACATGTACAGGTCTAGAATGAAGTGTCGTCTCGAAGGTCCATAACCAAACCGTCTAAATCCCGAGGCACAGCCGAGGGAGTTAATTATATCGATAGGGTACTATGACTTTTTGCTCCCGTGGTACGTACAAGATTTTCCTCTAGAAGGGAGAAAAACAACACAAATAAAACCTAAGATTTCGATTTATCGATTTATTTAGGTATTAATAACTAAATTTACAAATTTGTAAACCTATAATTTTAACAATGACTTTTAAAAACAAAAAAAGTTTTACAACATCTTATAGTATAATGAAAATAATGAAAATTAAATGTGCAATTCATCAATTCCAACTGTTTTCTTTGATTTCAGTAATCACCTTCTATAACTGTGTAACTATAATAATAATTAAAATGTTTATTAATATTACAAAATGATTAAATGACTTATAACATTTTTCAAGTCCAAAAACGTAAACAAAATCAATTAAAATAATAGAGAGTTTAAATAAGACGTAAAGTGCAATTAATGTTATACGTCTTGCCGAGGTCGCACGTAAAAAGACGTGCTACTTTAATCTGTCACTGTTGTCGTATCACCTTTTTCACTTTATTTTTTAATTTATTTGTGTTTATCTATAAAATACGAGGAATCAAAAATATAAATATAACCTGACTAAACGTAACCTACCTCTTTTCTGTAAGACTTGTTTAAACTCAGTTATCAAGTCATACGACATTTTAAAATGACGATTAAAATTAAAGTATCACGGCAATCAAAAGTACGTCATATTTTTTTTAAAAAAATCTGTTAACCTGTCGAGTAATTCAGTTAAAAAACTGCTACTTGTTACAAAACAGGCAACACTGATTTTTTTAAAGTATAATAAGTTGGCTCTACTGTTACTTTCCACCACGATTTTTACTTTCCGCCATGAATTTTACTTTGCGCCACGATTTTCACAACTAGGCTGTAGAGGGAACCTTTCCTCCCTACAAACTAGGGTGGCAAGTTAATGTTTTCTCCCTCCTGGAGGAAAAATATATTTATTAGTAAAAAGTCAATTACTTATCTTTAATATCTTAATCATCGGCCCACACATACATTCCGTTCATTAAAATAAATTAACTGATATAATTGTAGGTACATTCTTTTACAACTATAAATGAACGTGGCAAAATGCTATATGATATATTATAATATACATTAAACATTAAATCATGATAAATTGTAGCAATAAATATTAAATGCAAAGTAAACAGATACATTTTGCAGTATATATATTATGTACATCTAAAGAGGAGGCTACTTAATTATATCAATTAATAAATAATAATTAATGCAAAGTAATAAATACACAAAAGCTTCATGATCTCCAGTGCTACAAACCAAGTAAATATTTCTTTGTAATAAAAATATGTAGAAGGAAAAATATAATCCTCTTGAATTTCTGATGAATATTATATATCATTCAAGTACAAGTAGTAGTTATAAGAATGAAATATTGCAAATTATTATCCCTAGGAAAAAGAAAGAAGAAAAATCTCATTTTTTCGCTAATGTTGCGCCCTACTTATTAGTCTTTCATCTCAGCCATTTATTCGTTTCTTTCGTCCGTTTTTTTTTTGCCAGCAGTGTTTTTTCTCACTCGAAATTTAGTCGCTCTCGTTTCTTTCCAAAGCTAGCGGGCTCTCGTTCTTCTAACCAGGGAGGGAACAAGGGGGTTCTCTCCGCGAGTAATAAATCAAGTCAGGGGCTCGGCTCGGTGGTAGATTCTGGGCTTTAACCAGTCGAGCCCTCTCTTTTAACTACTTCCCGCAAGTCTCTACTTGCCTATAACAAATATAAACTTTTAGGCAACAAACTAATAAAAGTGCTTTGCTCTGCTTGTTTTTTTTTTACGTTTATTATGTTTTTGTTTTTTTTTCTTCTTACTTATTCTCGGAGTGATGGAAGAAGGTTAGGTCGAAGATACAACGAGAAAAAGTGATGGAATTTGAAAGAAAGAGATAAGAAGCGCAGAATCTAGGAATAAAGAAGCAGAGTTCGAGGACATGTACGCTCTACAATGGACAAACTCATAAAATATACAACCCTACATTTTCATATAGATGTACGACAAAATATCTTCATACAATATTTACACACATTATATATATATATATATATATATATATATATATATATATATATATATATATAAAATTTAAAAAAAAGTAAGATAGAAACACAAAAGCTTATGGTGTGAAAAATTGTATACTAAGAAAATGTCTGAGACAAGGTAATTTGAAAAAAAGAAAAGAGAATACTCAAAAATAGGTGTGGTATGCAATTTATAGCGGGTTCATAATCGAGAAAGATAATCCTGTAGAAGAAGGAACAAAGTGTAAAAACAACGAAGTAATAATAGATTTTGTCACCTTATTTAATAGAATTGCACTGTTAGTACTAAATAACAAGATGCAGAGAAAAACAAGGTTTAAAATAAATAGAAATTTCAGGCAAAGGCTCCTGCGATTATTATAAACTAATAATAATTTATCAAAGCTGACAAATAATGACATAATAGTACTTAGAAGATAAAAAATCGGACAAACTTTCTCATTTATGAGTTCATAATTAATTGGCCCAGTATTTTCTATTTATTAGTTTTTGTTGGTACATTTAATTATTATTGAACATTATATAAAAATGACAATTTATCATAGAAATAACTTCTCCTTTTGCGGGGAATCGAACCCGGCCTTTCTCCGTCTGCAATTAAATATTTTCTTAGGAACTAGATTTATATGATTAATATGATACATAAGTAAAAATGTATTGATTTTGCAATATTTATAAAAGGCGTAGGCGTGAAAGCTATTTAAAGTAAAATATAAATAAAAACTATTCCTTTCTTACGTTAAGTGTAGTATTAAAACTCAATGGGTGAATACCATGTTAAGGGAATTATGTAGAATGTTAAATTATTATGTATCTTCCCTCAAGCAATAGAATCTAGTAAAAGTGTAGTTATATTCATAAAAAAAACTTGCAATTTATTTGGGTTAATATTTATTGAATAAAAATTAGTATTACGCAATCAGGTTTCTTGAAACATGAAAATTTAAATGTAAACATTGAATATTTTTAAACACAATAAAATCTCAAATAATACTATTAAACGAAGAGTGTGATAAAGCAAATAATAATAATAACCATTTATTGAAAAATAATTCAGTTTTTCATAATTTCCAAATCAGCCGTAGGCTGTGGTAGCGGGTAGCTTGAGTTAGATTTTTTTTAATTTTTGTTTGTTTTTAATTTTTTGATTAAATTTATAAAATTCTATATTGCAGATTAATAGGTAACTTTAGCTAATAAAACGTTAACATATAAGATAACATTTTAAATAATTTCCTTTAAATAAACATTTATTTGATTTTTAAATTTAAATACAACACTACATAATTCTAAAGCTATAATAATTAATATATATTTGACCAATAAAAAATAATTTAGCAGATTCAAATAAAAAATAATTTAGCAGATTCAATAACAATTAAACAACTTAAATAAAAAGGTATTTTGCTTATAGCTATTTATTTGTTATTTAAATAAACCAAATATAAAATAGAATAATAGTTATTATATTAGAATTAATTAAAGAACAATTTAGATTAAATGCAGGAGAAAAACGTAAAGATAACAACATTTATCTGCTATCTCGGTTTATTTAATAAACTGCATTTCTATAGCCTAAATGTAATCTAAAAATGATTCTACCTCTTTCAAAATCCCACAATATTAAATGCTTAACACGTGTTTTATCGAATAGTGTTTAATTAGATACATTCCATTTATAAATGTGTAACCAAAACCAAGGAATACAACCAATGAATATGTAATTAATTCTGACATGGGGAATTCGGAAACCTATAAGTGCACAATTAGATCTTGGCTTTATTTGATTTTAATTAAATAGTCGTAATATTCCAAGTAGCTTCATGAATAGATATCAGGTTTTGTTAAATTATTATACATCACAATTACAAATTGGACTCTAATGTAGTTATAATAATAATGAAAAGGAGGCTTTGGTTTCCTAAAATTATTTTTGCAGAGAATTAATAACACCTAGGTATAATATAAAGGGTAGTCCAAAAGTCTCCTCCTTCCCTCTTAAATTTTGTACAAAATATTGAAGGAAGAATGGAATTTTTAAGTTGAATAGCCTGGGTAGGAAAAGGGTGGCTTCCTCTAGTGCGCGAGTCAGAGGAATGGAAACTTCCCTTTACATGGTACAGATCCCCTAAGTTTAATTAACTTATCTGAAACCTTTTAGATGTTACAACTATACAGGTTTTATTTTGTTTCCGAGCTTACCAAAGGTAACGGAAGCTACGTGATCGTTCTGAATAATGAACAATTTTTAGGTCTCCGATTTCAAAAATTCCAAGGCAGAAATCCGTTTTAGACATTAGGGAATTTTTGGGTTC
Organism: Gerris lacustris; assembly: GCA_951217055.1. Taxonomy (NCBI): domain Eukaryota; kingdom Metazoa; phylum Arthropoda; class Insecta; order Hemiptera; family Gerridae; genus Gerris; species Gerris lacustris. The sequence continues at coordinate 68,311,517 of OX578276.1, read as the reverse complement.
CATGTCTGTCGGTCTGTCGTTCAATTTTTGCGAACCAATATATCTTAAAAACTACACGTCCAATTTTAATGAAATTTGGATGGTAGGTCATGAGTAGCCCATTGTTGGTCCCATATAAGTTTCAACCATCTGCGCTCATTTGTTTCTCTTCCACATGCGCACAAACATACATTAATTTACACCTATAGCTTATCGGAAGCAAAAGTACTTATCGGATTTGTATGAAACTTTTATAGTCTATCGAAAGAAACCTGCAGATAGCCCCAGATTACTTTGAACCGTCTGCACTGTTTAAGTTTTGCTTAATTGATACTTTAATTCAAGTAAAAAATCAAAACAATTTTGACACATTAAAAATACTCTGCCAATTAGTGTGGCACATGGCTTCCTCACTCTAGTACGCAAAGAAAACATCAGTTTAAGAAATAAATATACCTTGATAAATTAGTCTTTAATTTGAACATTTTTCGTTGAAACAAAGCCTCCAACATGCGCCAAATGTTAGCGCACATGTAAGCAATTAAATAAACAAATAACACAGCAATCAAATCGTAGAAACCGCTATATAAACAATTTTTTTTTTTTTTTCAATTTTAAAAACTAACCCCTCAAAACTATAAATAACACAAAATAGAACGTAACAAAAATTAATCTACAATTCAAGAGCTTTTCAACGATATACATCATATTATAAAAGATTAACTTTGACATTTGTACCCCTGTACTTTGAATTAACAAAATTATATTTTTAAAAAAACAAACAATACTAAAGGGCATTAATTTAACTAAGAAATAAATATAAATAAAAAGCTAATAACAAAAAAATATTATTTTTTAACCCTTTAAACTACAACAATATTATAAATTGGTACAAAAGTACGTGTACAAAATTTGTAAAAAAGAAACAAATAAAATAGCTTTAATGTACATATCAAGGCCTTTCAAATGATATAATATATGACACAATATTAAAAACCAAAAAAAAGTAGTCACGTGACACGGCACACGGGAAAAAGTTTACTCTCAGAAAATAGGATAAACTAATGAAATAAAATATATTCAATTTAAAAAGCATTAGTGTGAGATTTAAGCGGCTCAATCAGAAATTAAATCGGTCAACAATTTTAGAAACTATGGCCATTCAAAGACAAAAATGGAAAAAAATAAAACCAAAATTATCACTATCTAATAAACAACCGATGATGATGATACGACAAAAAGTCATAGGACCAAAGTTGTAGATCTTTTAAAATCAGTTAGGTGCTATCCGTTTTCCAATACGACTTACCGTTCAGCCGCAATCATCCCCCAAAACAGCTTAAAAATCAAGTCGGCGGAAAAGTGAACTTTTTATAATTATTTTGGTTCACAATATGGACGTTGCGCGTCGAATGGCACAAACAGCTCTTTTGGAAGTGGGTAAAAATTAATGTCGGCCAGTGAGTCAATTAGCCATGCTGCTTTATAATATATAGACATATTAATTTAGCACGATTTAAAGTGCGCAGACGGTTGAAATTAGGCAAGTGCTTTCAGCAGGCTACTTTTGACAAACCATACAAATTTCATAAAATTCAGATGGTTTTAAAGATATAGCTGTAAATAAATTTGTGTTTGTGAGTATGTGGAAGATAAAAAATTAGCGCAGAAGGTTGAAACTTATATGGGACCAACAATGGGCTAATTATGACCTACTAACTAAATTTCATTAAGATCGGACAATAAGTTTTTAAGATGGCGGTTCGCAAAAATTGAGCGACAGACCGACAGACAGACACGGAACCAAAAATGATCCCTGAAGTCTGAAACGGATTTCTGTCTTGGAATTTTTTTAAATCAGAGACCTAAAATTGTTTCGCTCTTCAGAACGATCACATAGCTTCCGTTACCTTCGGTAAGCTCGGATGCAAAACGGGGAAACTAATTAGACAATAATGGCTTATAAAAGCATAAAATCAATATAGTACGTGATAGGATGCGAGGAAGCTATGTGCCACACCAATTGGCAGTCTACTTTTACTACTTTCGGGAGGGTTATTTTTCTATCTTTACTCCCTATAAGGAGCAAAATATTGGATATAGAAAAAAGTTAAAAGTAAAATGTTCTTGCTTTTTGCCATAGAATCCGTATCTGCTATCTAAAATACACACCAATTTGAAATTTTGAAGTTGAGTTGCCTCTGTGCAAAAGGGAGGTTGCCCCTAATGCGCGATTGTATAAAAACAAACTTCCCTTTACATGGAACAGATTTCCCAAGTTTCATTCATTTATCTCAAACCAGTCAAAATTTAAGAGGGGGGTGGGGGACACTTTTTTTACCATCCTTATAGCATTGAATGGATGAATGAATTAATTCCTTTGACTATCGGTTCTTTATAGATTTCAACGATAACGTCAAATATATATAGTTTTTACTTTAAATCAAATTATAATTATCATTAACTACGGGAGGCATACAGAGAAAAATAGACCCCAGCACCGGGACTTGAACCACAGGCCTCCTATATATTCGTTACAGGCGCTCTTACCAACTAAGCTATACTGGAGAATGATTATTTTCTGTCGTTACCGATACCAATTCCCGAATCCAAGCTTTCAATCTTTTCTACAAGGCTAGCAAGCCAAATATTCACTGCAATAGAACTAGACCGAGAATTAACGCTTATAATTATAAAGTACATACTCAATTAGTACCTGTACCTAGTACAATCAATTAGAAAGTCAAATTTTTAAGTTTTAGGTAGTACTCATACTTCGGAAAGATTAAATTTTACTTTAAATCAAATTATAATTATCATTAACTACGGGAGGCATACAGAGAAAAATGAATAAATTAATTAATCCCTTTGACTATCGGTTCTTGATAAATTTCAACGATAACGTCAAATATATTATATAGTTTTTACTTGCTTGAGATGAAATATAGCAAAGAAATATGTAAGAAAAAAAAAAAATACGTGTGCTGTCGCGGGACACCCGGTAGGAACGAAGTTCCTTAAATTTTTCATTAAATATAAAATCACACTGCTAAGTACGTATACGTTGCTAACTACTCGTTCCAATAACTATTTTTGACTCAATTAGAAAATTATTATTAATAAAATTATTACATAAAACTTATTAAAAAAATCCCTTGATCCGCTTATGAGCAATATTATTTTATTATATCAATTTATACTTATATATTTACAGTTTTACTGGTTAATAATTTAACACAGTCGACACTGTCAATTTCTGACGATTCTCTTGGTGCACTTTCCATTTTAAATAATATACGAATACTTTTCTCAATGATAGAAACTATTATTGAAAAAAAGCGTTGTTTTGTGGATAAATAGCGAGTTTGACAGGAAGAAGGAGTAAGAGAGAGAGAGTATAGTGAGAGAGAGATGGAAAGATAGAAGAGTTGGGATTGGGCACGAAAGGATACCAAACCAAGTATAGTAGAGGGGGAGTCACTCTACATTCTTAATATTCCACCTACCCTAACTACAAACCCCACACTTACACCATCAACTTTTAAAAATTGTAAAATATATCACGTCATTGTAAAAAAACTGCTGCTTGTATCATGTTGAAATTTTGCATGCCTGTTTCAATTTTACTTTAGACGATGTGTATGAAGTTTTATTAAAATCGTTACGTTAGAACGTAAGATGTCGGTAAAAACGTTGTTTTCTTTATTTAAAACGTTTAGGTCCGCTTTAATAAATTTAGCGATCTTTATCACTTCATAACAGAGTTGGTGTTAATTCTACTAAAAAAAAAAGATTTATAAAAGTTGTTTATCTCATTAAATAGATAAAGTTAGAATTTTTTCCCGTCCTAAAATTCCAATTTTAAATTTGAAGCTTACGTTTACGCGAGCGTTGCGCGTGAACGCTTGGGCGGATAACGTTGTCGAACGAACCTGTCCTGGGCATTGGTAAAATGAACATGTGTACCAAATTTCAACTAAGTCGGTCAACTTTTACACAAGTTATTGTCATCCGAAGATTTCGTGACGCTTTTAGCGTGACGGTTATTTTGTGACGGTGATTTTGTGACGGTTATTTTGTGACGGTGATTTTGGTCGTTTTTTTCGGATTCACTCCCGGGCTCCAGAACGTGCCATAAGGAACTTCGTTCCAAAAAAAAATCTCATTTAAGGAAAGAATTTATGGGTTGGATGAAGTTTACATGAATCAATACTATATCCACTATCCTCAGATCATTTTAAAATTTCATTATAAATATAGAGAAAAGATTTACAGAGGATTTGGACGGATGTAGAATTTTTATTTTAAATCTTGGAAAAGTATAAGGCATTATTTACGAGACAAAGTTAAATAAAAACTGCAACATGATTGGATTCTCCACTAATACTCCAACGATAAAACTTCAAAACTATCACCAGAGGAGACATGAGCTTCGATTTTTCATCCTTCATAGTACCAAATGGATATTGCTCAATCTATTTCTAGATACCAGCCCCCACCCCCTTGTGGCTGAGAATCAATTTCAGAACTGGTTCGTACAACTATATTTAATATTTCACTTAATGGCGAAGTAAGCGTAAGCAATCACCACACAGAAGAGAATAATGCTTTATACGCTGTATATCTATGATATCAAAATTATAAAATCATCAATTTAAGTTCACGACCCCCAGAATATTTATAAAATAAAGAATATTAAAAATCAGAAAGTTAATGTACCTGATAGAAGCTGAGAAAATATCTAGTTGAAAGCCCAGTTATCTGCAACAAATAAACTTCCGTTGTAAAACATATATAATAAAAATAACAATAATTAATAATATTATAAAAGCATTGTAATAATGTACGCTGGGTGATCGTATATTAAGTACGTATATTAATTAGGGTCCATAGGCAAAACCAAGGACCCTTATATTTTCCTGCGTGTGTCGGTCTGTCTGTCCGTCTGTCGCCTACTCTAACGGTGACACCTTTCGTCCAATCACTTTGAAATTTGGCATATATTGTGTACAGTACCTACCCACACATTTTAAAAATATAGCGACTTAAAAAAATTATTTTTCAAAAAAATAAGGGTAAAAAAATGTAAGGGTTAAAAAATAATTGTTTTTTTCTGGAGACCGTGTAGGGTATCAGATGAAAGGGTACGTCGAGCTGATTACAAAAATATATATTTTTTGGCTATAACTTTGATAGAGCGAGCATAGGCGAGCTTGAAGTTGGTGTGAAAAGTGCCCTTCCCTTCTATCTCGCTTATGTGAAGTGCAATAATTTTAATAAAGATACCACTTTTTGGAAATTGCGAAAAAAAAAATTGTGTTTATTAACAAAACAATTTATGCTCTTTTGGATATATTTATATGTTTACAGTCCGGTTCACTGGCAAAAATACTTTATCAGAAGTTATTTTATGTGTTTTGAGAATATCAGACCCATATAGGATAGTTCAAAATAGGTTTTTTTTTTTTAGCATTTTAAAAAGCTACATCAATATAGGTACTACTTAAACAATGCAGTGTTGCCTACGGACCCTCGCTGAGTGCTGACCAGCACACAGTTGACATGTTTATTTCTATAAAAGCCAGAACAATAAACCAAATACCATTTTAAAGGGCATAAAATTCCCTTCAAATTAACTAATACACTTGCTTCTACAGTAAATTGTATTGTTCAAAAATTGTAATTATTTTTTTAAAATGGTCAAAATTACGATCCTCCATAACTAATTTATTCCTGTAATCAACTCATGAGTTAGATAAGCTTAAAAACTACCTTATTTCATTAGCTCTAATTTGATATAGCATATGCCATACTTAACATAAATATGCATTAAGGCCGTATTGCTAAAAATAAATATAAAAGTAAGACCTAAAATCATTGAAAATATCGCGAATGTGCTATAAAAACTGTATTTGTGAATAGAAAAATTTGTTTCCAAATTTTGTACTGATTTTCAGAAGTACAGTCTTAATGCTTATGTTAAGTACGCATATACTGCATCAAATTAAATCTAATGAAATAGGGTAGTTTTTAAGTTCATCTAACATCTAACACATACGTTGATAATAAGAATAATAACTTATAGAGTACTAAAATGTTGACTTTTATATGCTGATGCATATTCGGTGTGCGTTTAACGCACTCTCGATTTGCTCCCTTTAAAAATTAAGTTGCCTTTCTACTCTCTGTGTGGTGAAAATACTGGGTTAGAGCATTAAAATTCTGATATTTTATTTTTATTGAATCATTTGTGTAATAAACAGGGTAATTCATGTTTAGTGTAAAAAAAATATATAATTTAGATAGGGCACTCTAAATGGAACAAAAAGTTCTTATGAACAGTACCTTAATTTTAACTCGTTTAGCTGCCACAGCAACTTTTCACATTTTTATAAACATTACGACTTTTTACAGTAAATTAAATTAAAGTAAAATGTAAACCTATTTTTTTCTATTTAAGCCAAAACAATATGCTAAATGCTATTTTAAAGGGCATAGAATTCCCTTTTAATTGACTTTATCTGTAGACCTATTCCTGGTAGCTCTATTTAAACAGGAGTTCCAAGCTTTGAAAAACTTTTTTTTTTTTAGAATACATTGAGTCTTAAGACTATTATTTTCAGAAAATATAATTCTTTCATGGATACCCTGTTCTTAAGACCAAGTTTAGTTAATGGTATTGTAGGCTTAACATGAAATAATACTAGCCCATAAAAACAAAGTTGATATTATAAATCCTTTATATTTTTGTTTTTTGGTTGTGTGAGAAAAATATTGTTATATTAATTAATTTTAATTTTAAATAATTAATTAAAAATTAATTAATTATAAAATTTTATTAATTAATTAATTTGTTACAATGTTTTTGCATTGGTAGAGAGCCGATATGCCAAGTTTCAGCTCGATTGGATGACTGGAAGAGGGTTAAGTCGCCCTCCAAGATTTTATATACCTACCAAATAATTAATTAATTAATTAAATTTTTATTACTTAATTTATTTTTACATTTAATTAATCCATTCATTTTTAAAAAAAAACAATTAATTAAATTTAAAAATTAATTAATTAATTAATTAAAATATTTTTGTATTGGTAGAGAGTCTATGTGGCAAGTTTCAGCTCGATTGGATGACTGGAAGAGGGTTAACTAGCCTTACAGAGGCGCCCAGCCAGACATCCACAAAAGTGAAGTTAATACAAAGGATTTAATGAAAAAGGAGTTTACTTTATGAAATAATCAACTGATCTTTCCATTAAGGTAAATCATCAGAATTTCTCCATTTTATTTAGATAAATCCTGGCTGTAAATATTCTAAATTTACCTTCATCTGCAGCATACAATTTATTAAAATCTTTGAAACTATTACATAAATAAAATTCTAAAAAAAGATAGCAAGTATCACAACAGACCTAAGGAAAATTAGGCTAATGATTTTTTATAAAAGTTTATGAAGTATACCTAGTCTAGGGTAAATTCTCCTTCCCGAGGCTATAAACAGTGGTTCTTAGAACCCCTTCCGAGGTTTCACAGGACTTGTAAAACAGTATTTTATTAGCACTTTTACTAAAAAGAGAAAATAGAATTCTCAGGACGAGAGAGCTTCCATCAACTCACCCTCAACAAGAAATTTGTTTATAGCAATTTAGAGGTTGATGTGCCAATTTATTAGAGTGAGAGAGTGGAAGGGACGAGGTGAATTTTCGCGCATTAAGGGGCGTAGCCCTGGGAAGCGGGGAAAGACCTGGCTTAGGGCCAAACAGATTACAGGGATGACATCAATTCAAAGGCAGGAGGGTTAGGGGGGCCCTATTCCAAAAAGGGAGTTGCCCTATTACTCGGAGATAATTCAATAAATTTCTATCCTCTTTTTTTCACCGTGAAATGGAGGTGGAAGCGAACTAAGTTATAAGTATCGACTGAGAAAATGTTCAGTTTGTTCTAGTCTTCTTTTGGTTTCACCTTGCCCATTTAGAATCCCTTTTTACCAAACCATCAACAAACTTATATATTAAAAACTTTCAATAAATATTTTAAAAAATACATACATAATATCAACAACAACCAGTATATAAGTAGATATTATTCTCAAGAGAGGGACTACTGCTTTCTTAAATAAGCTAAATATTAAATATATTTTGAAATATTATATGCATGAGGAATATTATAAAGATAATATTATATAACTGAGTAATACGAATAATAATACTTATTTAATTAGTTACAGTTTCGAATTAAGAAATAGTTATAAACTAAAAAAACAAATTTGCGAGGTCTGGAATTATAATCCCAAGTACTGAAAATGTGAATTATGTTCAGAAGAAGGATTTTGCAGAACTATTGCATGTGTGACTATATTCACAGATTTTTTTATTTCCCGACTCCGGTAAGAGGCACCCTACTTAATAGTAGTTTTGATTGATGTACAAACAAAAGATCTGTAGCATAATATTATGTCCTGATAAAAAGTATAGAAGTATGGACACAATAGCATACCTGTGTCGTAGGCACTAAGTTAGGTTTTACAACCGAGATATTGTAACATGGATTTTGGAAATTAAAATGTCCAAATAAGGTCACTGAACCGACCCACCTATAATAAATTATTATACATATATTGAATTGATTTTCACGAGAGAGACTTCATTTTTAGAGTTAGCTTGAAAAGGGTAAACAGTGGTCAACAAGCAACGTTAATTTTTGTAGAATTAATGTGCTCTAGGTTTCATTTAATATGGTTAATGACAATGGAACAAGAAATAAACCTTTCTCAAATGAATAAATAGGTCTTCTTACTCTTTCGACAAAGTTATTATTCAATTTAAATTCATCTTCGATTTGGAATGAAGTTATAAGGAGGCGATGGGAGATAAAGTTGGATAAGGTTTTGACGAATTCTCCAGATATGAAGAAAAGAAGAAATCGATAAAAGAGTGCAAGTGACGGGAATGAATGTGGGCATAACGACTGTACTCGAGTATAAGAGCCTCAGTGACTATGCTCTACTAGCCAGGGTTATAAGAACAGAAAGCTTTTTTACTGTCCCTTCCGTGAAATTAAACTCCTGGACACATAAAGTAAATCCCATAAAAGTGTCTAAATGAAGGAGAGAAAGGGTCAAAGGGTTAATGTTTACTTTAGTTTAAGTAGCGAAACTAAGTGCTCGGCATACTACCTAAAGGGATAGAACCTAGGGATATATTATAGAGCCTTTAAATTAAATCTTTAGAACGTGACGCTATGGTTATAACTCACTATGAAAAAAAGAACTTTAAGATGATTCTAAATAACCGGATAAATGTGAGGGCCCAACGTAAGAAACGACAAATAAATTAGACAACAGACATTTTTTTCACGATAGTTAATGGTCAGGCACATTATTCAACACATGGTATTGAACCTCTATGCCTGACCTTATACAAGAGTAAACGTATTTGGATAAGAATTTGCCGAGAGATCACCAAGTTTATGCAGAATTGGGTGTAAATAGAACGTAATATATTATTGGTAGAGGAAAATATGAGGATCGTAGAAAATATATGAGTGTGGTTAGATCAATGTAATTATCCGGGAATCCTCATGTTCAGTAGAAATGTAGAAAGGTGAGTAACTAACCAAATTATTATTAAGTGTATAGTATTTTAAGTGTCTTATCTATAATAAATGTTTTTATGAGGTAGTAATAATGTGGATCCTTTACATTTGCATATTGGTTAAGCTGGGTATTAAGGGGATCTGATTCCCCTTTCTCTATTGGCTATCCTCCTTTGGGCTATACTTACTTACTTACTCCATGGCGTTACATCCCTAGTAGGGACTGAGCCTCCGTTCTATCAGCTCATATCTTCCGCTCTTGAGCCACTGATCGCCATCGGCCTCTGGGTTATAGGCTAATATAAATTAATGCTTAGTAAATCTACACTCTACTATTGTCGAGACCTTGTTCCACGAATTTACACAAGGATATTAAACATTTTTAATTAAAAACGACATTCTTACTACAATAATTTAATAAGGAGCTATGTTTACTTTTTAATAAAGCATAAATATAGAGATAGAAACAGTGACACGTGGTAAGTAATGAGTGCTGTTTACAAGAAGTGGAGTGAACTCAACTGAGCCTTGATAATGAGCTTTTGCCTGAAGTTAAGTCTGAAGAGCTCCAGTGAAGTTCAACCACTGAACAGAAAAGGGGCAAGAGGAAAGACCTAGGTTCCGACCCGACCCCTACTAGAACGAGAGGCATTCCCTTTCACCGAGAAACAAGGAAGGAACACACCAGAATCCAACAGAACCAGCGAGTGAGACCGAGTTACAAAGAGATCAAAGACGAGTCACAGGGATTGACTACTATCTTCGTCTACTATCCCTTTATTCTTGGCTAGGCCTTATTCCCATATCCTCCTCTTCAAATCCTTTGTATTTTTCCTCCTTTGGCAAAAAAAAGAATAAAAATAATAGAGCTGCTTTGCGGGATTAAACCATACCTTACAAATACACGAGTATCAACCACTTCATACCCTCATAAAAAACACTTCTAAAGATAACATCCACCTAAAATACAGAGAGGAAACTATGTTAATTTATCTTCTAAATTATTTATAACTTTATATAAAATTAAATACCCCTATAACGCAAATATATACAAAAATAATAGTAAAAAAAAATTAAACAAAATATGCGTTTCCGGTAACGCATTTTTACTAGAACTTAACTGAATTAAATATAAGTATCTACCTTGTAAAATTACAAAACTAAGGGAAGCTTTGACTTCTATAATTATTATGGATGTATAGTTCGATGTAGAGTAACGTTGAAACAAAGTTAATTTTACTTTTTTTAAAAAATAACTGCACACAGAAACACATGCACATTATGGGTAATACATATTTTTAACTCTTTAAAGTAAATGTTTAATATCAAATGTTATAGAATGAGTATACAGATTTACTTTTAGAATTACCAAACATATTATACAAATAAATTGTTAATAAAACGAAGTAATAAAAGAATTTCTATTAAGATTAAGAACGCAAGTGGAGTCAATAAAATAATCAAAAAAATAATAAAATAATAAAAAATCGGTCCAAGATAACTCAGACAAACTTTCTTATATACGAGTTCATAATTACTTAGCCCAGCGTTTTCCATTTATTAGTTTTAGAGTTTTCGTAGGTAAATTGAATGATTATTAACTATTATATGAAAATTTATCATAAAAATAACTTTTCCTTGGGGGGAATCAAACCCGGCCTCTCTCCGCAATTAAATATTTTCTCAGGAACTAGATTTTTCACGGAAAAACGCCTAAGAGCGTTAGATTATATAAAAAATAATCACGGTCTTGTCGACACTATTAAAATTAAAAATCACCTTTTTTCTTAATCACTGTCTTTGCGAGGGAGGCCGAAGGCCGACCGAGCTGTGGTAGGGGGCGGGCGTGCCGTTAAATTTTGCTTAAAATAGGGGAAGAGGAGTAAAAGAAAGTGCAACCCTTCAGTGTTTACGGGACCGCTAAAAAAAGTACTGGTACATAAAGGCTTTTTCATTTAAATTACTAAAAATGAGCTTGACCAAACATCGGTAACGAAGTACTTTTGAGTACGCCTTAAGGGTGAAAAGGGGGAGCAAAGGGTAAAATAAGGGTGTTTTAGGATTTTTGTTTTGGGATGTGGATTGGATTTTTAATTTGGTTTTTTAGTGTAATGTACTTAGGGTATAGTGTATTTTCAAGGAAAAAATCTTTTGGTACGAAATTTGAATGGTCAAGTATCGAAAATCGATTCCAAAGTGACCTACGGTCAAAAAGTGCTTTTTTAAAGTAAGTTTTGTTAAATAGTTTTTTAAAAAGGGTACAATGTTTGAAATTTTCTTGGCGGCTTTCTTTAAGCTCGCAAAGCTGTACCGAAAAGTATACGTACTTTTTTCCCCCGACTTACCCCCGCGTGGGGGCTTCATCGGGAAATATTTTTTTCACCGATCAGAAAAAGTACAAATGGTACAGAAAATATATACAAATCGTTTTAAAGCCCTTGGAAAGTTGACAAAAGTTGTGAAAAACGTTTTTAAAATTTTTCAGGTTTCAGATACTTTTTGGGGAAAAAACGGGTTATTTTTTTTTTCAATTTTCTTTTTCATGGTTGGCGTATCTGCTCCTAGGGTTTTCAAGCTAGCGAGTTGGCGATTACATTTCTTGATAGAGAAAATAGCAGTGCTTGCCGTGTTTTACTTTTATATTTCAATTTCCGTGTACTTTTCGAGTCATGGTACCTCAAACTCCGGGGTACACGAAGGGTACACGGGTGGCTATTTTTGGGGAAAAAAAGTTGACTATAGTAGAAATTTACACGGGCTAACTGAATCCGGTTCGAGGGGTAAGCGCAAACAAGTGCTTCGTGTACCTTTAGTGAAGCGAAGTTATACGGCCCGCTGGAAAGTGTAGAATTTTCCCGAATAAATGGAATTTTTCGAAAAACACGGACACAGGCTGGCCGTAGGCCAGCCGAGTCCGGCTAGTTAAAACTAAAATTGATCGGTGCTGACGCTTATTTCAAAATATTAGGTATATTATTATAATACTGCGTATTTAATCCTAAACTTCATCTTTTTTAAATATTTTTTTAGTAAAACGAACACCGACACTGTTATGAAGTGATAAAGATCGCTAAATTTATTAAAGTGGACCCAAACGTTTAAAATAAAGAAAAAAAGTTTTTACCTTTTACGTTTTTTACGTTTTACTTCCGTTCTAACGTATAAAGATTTTAATAAAACTTCTTACACATTGTCTAATCTAAAGTACAATTGCCATGTAAAAATTCAACCGGATTTAGCAGAAACTTTATAGTAGGGAAAAGATATATTTTATAATATTTTAAATTAATAGGCCGGGTACGTAGAAAACAGTCCTATTTCAATCCAATATCCTTAAACAAACATACTCTTTAACTATAAACTCATCATGATCAACTTTTTTCTTATATTCAATATATATTTATAGCAAGACGCTTGCTTTAATGATACAAATAATGATTTTCTTTTAATTTTTCTATAACTCTTGCTAGGTACAAACAGTTACTTCTAATTTTGTCTCCTTTCTAACTCCGCCATGTATAAGTAGTTAGCAATGTATAAGTTCTTAGCAGTGTGATTTTATAATTTATATTTAATGAAAACTGTAAGGAACTTTGTTCCTACCGGGTGTCCCGCGACACCACACGTATTTTTTATTTACTTATTTAATTTCTTTATTATTCTTAATTCTTAGTAGTGATTGCTTAATTCTTAACTTATTATTATTCTTAATTTGTTATTATTGATATCAAAATATTAGTTCACACACCGAAAGGAGTAGTCAATGGACTATTACCTTTATCACGTAATTCTCAGTCCGAAAAACTAAGTCACTATTATTAACACTCATAACATTAATCTATGTAGTTGTGTTACACAATAAGGAAGAAAAAAAACATTCTTAGCTTACGGGGTTTATTAGCAACGAAGCCGGTGCTGAATAATAAAGATGTTGGTTAATTCTATTACATTTGTCCTTGGTGAAAGAAAAGTCTCCAGAGGATTTCTCAGTGAAAGAGGTGGTTAGAAGTGGAAGAGATGACTTCATCCAACCAAAATTTAACGCCCTCTCAACACATCCTAAGGCTCGGGCTACAGGGAAAACCTTCTTTTAGCTTAGGTAGAATAAAAGGATATTAGATTCCAAGAGTTATAAATAGAAACAGCTAAAAGATCGATAAGGAAAATAAATATGAAACAACTCTTCTTATATTATATCCTAGAGATTTTTCTTACGTACAGATTATAATGTATATAGAGAAAGCATTGTAAGGGCACGTTTTTTAAAAATTAATTTCGATAGATAAAACTAAATATCTGTATGGCTTAGGTACCCCATACACAAATACGATTTGATGTACAACTTGAAAATAAACTAAAAAGAGGTTTGACAAACATTAGTTTCAAACTTGGGCAAAAAAAAAATATAAATATAGATCTACAAATCTTGGGATCAAATTCAAATTTCTTTAACAAGCCCTTATATAGTCCACAAGTTTGTAAAACATATTGTCACACCCACAAATGAAAAGGTGCAGACGCGAGTTAAGAAAAAATGTCTCTGTATACATTTGTAAAATAAGACTTTAAATTTTAATGGATAGAGGAAGAAAATTACTTTTTTAGAACCAATTGAGAGGGATTTTTCAATATTGAAAAGAATAACTTAAGTTTTAAAATGTGGTAATTATTATTTTTCTGGAATATCTATTTGTATAAAAGTCAAGGTGGGGTGGGTGGGTGCGTGTGAATGTTCTTTTTAAGCTCTTTCATTTTTTGAGATAGCTGAACCAAATTTGGGACACATAGTTGTCATCTCCCTAGTAAAAATTCTGGTATAGTTTCTTCCATTAATACTTACTTATTTTCAAGATGGCGGCCATTTAAAGTAAATGATAAGTAATAGCATCGCGAAAAAAAAGTAAAGTACGACTTAGTCACATAGTGGTACAAAAGAATTAATATATGAGGTAGTGTAAAAAGTTTCAGCAATTTCTGAGAAAGAAATAAATTATTAAAAGCAAATGTTTTTGAAAGATAAAAAGGAATAGCCTAATAATATAAAATAAACGAAGTTTTTTAAGCTTTATTTATATAAGATATACGAATGTTGTACAGAAAATGTGGCCTTTGATTTCCAAAGAAACACTTAAATGCGAGATTCGGCAGCAGGACTAACTTGGTCAAAGAGCGTCGGAGTTGCTCTGAGCTTAAAATATTACAGTAAATACAACTACCCTTAAAACAGTAACTAATAAAATAACATGGAATAATTAATAACAACCAATAAACTCGTTAATTAATTTAATTATTATAACCAGCCAACAATATTCTAACCAACCAAGATATTCACAGTAGTATGAATTAAATATTTTAAGATTAAGGATTAACAATACAAATTTGGATATAGATATTCTTAATTATATTATATATATATATAGACAGACCCAAATTTGTCAATACATTTCAATATATATTTTTAATTAGTGCAAAAGCTAATAATACATTCATAAAGTAAATAAATACAAATTAAAATTGTGATATATATATATACCACAATCCGAAAACACTTATATAAGATATTAATTTATAATTTAAAAAATGAAGAGAGAACGTGTGAATTAAGGTCCAGAATGAGGTGTGAAGGGAGTTGACTAGTAGCTAAGTTTTCTGATATGAAAGAAGGACCAAAGCTTTAACCCTTATACTTTTCCCTTCCAACGGTATCTTTCAGACCCTAGCTCTGTCCCTCTAGATGCTAACACATATTTACCCACATATTATACCGAAAAGTTTCCCTTCACAGTCACAACCCTCTAACCTTTTTATCCTTTATTAAATAATATCCAAACATCAACAACTAAGTCGAAACTCGATTCATTTTCATCATCTCCTACCCTGCTACAACATTTTTGTGAACGTGTCGCATTGAACCGGAAAAAAGAACGAAGAATTTTGTCATATTGATAAGACTTAGTTAGTTATTTATATCGACTTCACCAGTTTGCCCTAAACTCCACAGGAGAAATTATAAAACATATTTTCTCTAAGATAAACTTCAATTTGCTTTTCTATTTTACTTTCTCATACACTTAGAAGTATACAGGGCGTCCCAGCTATTAAGCATTAACCATTTATTTTCTTATTAAATCCTTCATATTAACTTTGATTTTGTTTGTTTATTGTTCGTGCCTGTCAACTGTCTTCAAAATCTTGGTAGGACTAATTAACCCTCTTATAGTTAACCAAACAAGCTGAAACTTAGCAAATATAGACTCTGTACCAATAAAAAGCAATCTATCAAATTTTAGTGTCGCACACACTTATATTAACGAAGTTGATTTTTTAAAATAATCTAGAATGTTGTCCCTTAAAATAGGAATTTAACCATGTAATTCAGAGAAAAATGTATTCCTGAGATATAAAAATAAATCCGTCCTGCTGCAATCGAAACAAAAAGGAAAACAACAACCCGTAGAACATCTTTTAGAACATTTTTATATCCTTTATCTTGAATTCAATTTTGTTTGTCAGGGCCTGTTGTCAAAAGCTTTGGAGGACCAATTAACCCTCTTCTAGTCATCCAATCAAGCTGTAGTAGTAATTGTGAATTTGTATATTTAATTACATTAATCAATAAAGTCAAGTTATGCATTAATGCACGTCAGAAGGTTGGGTAAAGCTGAGTGTATCCTTTACAAAATTCTTTAAATACATTAAATTAGTAGAAGTATATAGTAACAGTAACGATAAACAAAAATAGACTGCCAATTAGTGTGGCACATGGCTTCCTCGCAACCTATCATGTACTTTATTGTTATATAACATTAAAATTGTTGTTATATTACTTTATTGTTATACTAGCTGGGTACCCGTGCTTCGCTACGGAGTGTTATTATAATTAGATAAGTTTATAAACAACCATAATGAAACATATAAATTATTTTACTATGCAAGAATATCTAGATTCTATCTTATTCTTGTATAAAGAAAAAAGAACATACACACATACGTTGACTTTTAGATATACTTTTCCATTTAAATCCCACTGCAATGGACGGGTGTTTTGAAAAGAAGAAGAAAAAAAAAATAGACTGCCAATTAGTGTGGCACATAGCTTCCTCGCATCCTATCATGTACTTTATTGTTATATTAACATTAAAATTATTGTTATATTATTTTATTGTTATTGTTTATTGTAAAACTATTAATATAGTTTTAGCGATCTTTAACACTTCATAGCGGAGTCGCAGTTGGTTTTACTAAAAAACTGTATTTGAAAAAAAAATGTTTTTCTCATTGAATAGATGAAGTTAGATTTTTTGCCCGACCTAAAATTCCAATTTTAAATTTGAAGTTCACGTTTACGCGAGCGTTGCTCGTGAACGCTTGGACAGATAATGTTGTCCTACGAACTCGTCCTGGGCATTAGTAAAATGAACATGTCTACCAAATTTTATAAAATTCTGTCGACATTTACTCAAGTTATCGTCACACGTTTCATAATTCGCACAGACTTCGACAGACAGACAGACAGACACGAGACAAACATGTTCCCTGATGTCTGAAACGGATTTTTGTCTTGGAATTTTTAAAATCGGGGACATAAAAGTTTTTCGTTCTCAAAAGTGAACACAATGCTTCCGTTACCTTCGGCAAGCTCGGAATCAAAAAACAGTTTATAAGAATAGGTAGAAAGATATTATGGAATTTTAATCCACCATCAAAAAATGTTTTTCTCATTGAATAGATGAAGTTAGATTTTTTGCCCGACCTAAAATTCCAATTTTAAATTTGAAGTTCACGTTTACGCGAGCGTTGCTCGTGAACGCTTGGACAGATAATGTTGTCCTACGAACTCGTCCTGGGCATTAGTAAAATGAACATGTCTACCAAATTTTATAAAATTCTGTCGACATTTACTCAAGTTATCGTCACACGTTTCATAATTCGCACAGACTTCGACAGACAGACAGACAGACACGAGACAAACATGTTCCCTGATGTCTGAAACGGATTTTTGTCTTGGAATTTTTAAAATCGGAGACATAAAAGTTTTTCGTTCTCAAAAGTGAACACAATGCTTCCGTTACCTTCGGCAAGCTCGGAATCAAAAAACAGTTTATAAGAATAGGTAGAAAGATATTATGGAATTTTAATCCACCATCACTATGCACATAATGAGGTTTAGTATGAGTTTGTCTGATTGGTTTCAATACATACTGCACTAAGCGTAATATAATGTATACAAGGCATTAGAGTATTAACTGTGGTGTGAAACGTATAAATGATAAAAATGCCAGAACGACGCATGTAGTTACGTATGTCGGGAACAAACAGAATTTAGAAGGTGAGTAAATATAAAATCGATATTAATTACACAAAATTTCTTCTTAATTGCACAAAAAGTGTAAGTTGATTCAGAGGAAACAACTATTATCATACTTTTCTGCTTACTTGTTAGATAATTTAATAAAGTAATTACGTCGGTAATTGCATTATAATAATAGAATAATTCAGGAAAGTTTTGTCATGAAGTCTAAAGAGAATTGATATAAAAATACAATTTCAATATTTTATTATTAAAAGGAACACTGTTTTTAATTCGGAAAAGAGGGTGGCTTCCTTTTTATAATCATAATGTACTAGATGAGAAAAACTGATTTTTTTTTTTTTCTTTTTAAATAAAGTAGATCCGGTTGGAAGGGGGAATTTAATTTTGTATCGACAGCTAATCTTTATAAAAGTCTCATAAATTTCCAAACTCAGTCAGTTGAGAGAGAGAAAGAGTGTCTCAAAGAAGGAAAAAAAAATATATAAGAAAAAACTTTAAGGGAGGTGATCTCAAAAATATTATTTGCCATAAAGTTTGATGATATTTCAAGCGAAGTAGAGTTTTAAGGCAAGGGGAAATATTGAAATGAGTTTAGCAAAGTCCCCCAACCTCCAGAAATACTTTTTTCTTAGCTTCCCACTGAAAGAGAGGAAAAAGCAATGTCCCAGAGCTAATTTTAAGGGGAGTGGGAATGTAAGGCCCCGGATAATTTAAGAAATGTCGGACCTACTTTTTTTCCTCTAGAGTTTTTTTAACAAAAAAGAAATGTGAGACACCTCCTTTTTCTAGAGAATGTGGAAGGTTTAGAAGGGCAGAGAATTAGGGTTTTCTACTAGACTTTGAAGGCTCCCCACAGCCCTCTTATATATTGGAAGGAAATCGGGGGTCTGATAGAAGGGGGGGAGGAGGCTTTATTTTAAGAAGGATTCACCCCTTCATGGTGAGGCAAGTTAAAATACCACCCCAGGTCTCTCCTCAGCTCAGGGGCTTCCGAATAAATAATTTAAAAAAGGTTTTTATGGGAGGGGAAAGATTGTACGCTCCAATAGGCATGGTGGCTAAGTCAAGCCGGGCGAGCCAGGACAAGACTCGAGCACCAAGCAGAGGAACCCCGCTGTAGGGGCTCTAGTCTCCAATGGATTATAATTAAAATTGAACAAGTTTCTAGAGCTAAAGACTAACCTCAGACCACTTCTCTATACAGTAAACTTTAATCTTTATAGCTTTTTACCGCATTATGAATTATTCTTAAGAATAAAACCTTATCACATTATTAAATAATTACAGTTTAAATAATACCAGCCCATAAAAATCAAGTTTTTATTATAAATCCTTTATATTTTTGCATTTTAGTTGTCAGGGGAAATATTGGTATTAATTCATTCTAATTTTAAATAATTATTTAAAAATTAATTAATTAGTAAAATTTAATTAATTAATTAATTTGTTAGAATGTTTTTGTATTGGTAGAGAGTCGATATGCCTAGTTTCTGCTCGATTGGATGACTGGAAGAGCGTTAACTAGCCCTCCAAAGATTTTATATACTTATAAAATCTATAAATAATTAAATTATTATTTTATTTTTATTACTTA
Organism: Gerris lacustris; assembly: GCA_951217055.1. Lineage (NCBI taxonomy): Eukaryota > Metazoa > Arthropoda > Insecta > Hemiptera > Gerridae > Gerris > Gerris lacustris. The sequence goes on along the minus strand of OX578276.1, from coordinate 68,292,038 downwards.
TTTTTTTAATTTTTAATTAATCCATTCATTTTAAAAAAAGATAATTAATTAAATTGAAAAATTAATTAATTAATTAATTAAATTTAATTAATTTGTTAAAATGTTTTTGTCTTGGTAGAGAGTCTATGTGCCAATTTCAGCTCGATTGGATAACTGGAAGAGGGTTAACTAGCCTTCAAAAGATGTTATATACCCACCAATTAATTAATTAATTAATTAAATTTTTATTTTATTTTTATTACTTAATTTGTTAATATTTAATTAATCCATTCATTTTTAAAAAGATAATTCATTAAATTGAAAAATTAATTAATTAAATTTAATTAATTAATTAATATGTTAAAATGTTTTTGTCTTGGTAGATAGTCTATGTGCCAAATTTCAGCTCGATTGGATAATTGGAAGTGGGTTTAACTAGCTTTCCAAAGATTTTGACGTCAGGCACCCAGGCACAAAAGTGAAGTTAATATAAAGGATTTAAAAAAAGAAGTTGGAATGACCATCAAATGCATTATGAAAGTTCTTTATTTCCTTTATTGCTCCCCTATAACTTATGGCTTCCGAGCTTACCGAAGGTAACAGAAGCTATGTGTTCGAAATTGTTTTTAACCTCATATATTGTTAAGTTAAGCGTTATCCTATCTAACTACCTACTAACTCTGACTAATTATTAACTCTATTTCAAAGCAAATAAAAATAGTCTGCCGATCAGAGATTTTATCTGAGCGATTAGGCATACATTCTTTAAGAGTTAGGAGAAGAGCTTATGAGGTTCTGCACCTTATTAAGGCTTTGATCGAGAACTACGATGTGATGAAGTCAGTAACCAAGTGGTTGTTATTCCTGTTGGACGCCGTGCTAGTAGGTTCGCTTATATTAAAGAGTTGTCCGATACGTGCCTTCTGGTCCGTTCTGTTCGGAGCCATAACGTTCTTTGTCATGTCAACAATATCTCCGTATTAAGCCTATCTAATCTTAAATCTATCCTTCCCTATTTTTCTTATACTCTTAAATTATATTTTCATATTTCCTCCATTACTTTTTCCTGTCTTCCACTCTCTTTTACTCTCTCCCAACATTTTTTTTTTAATTTTTCAAAGCATTATTTTAATTTTTTTTTTATATCATTTTTCATTTTATAGTAGTTGCTTCCGAGCTTACCGAAGGTAACGGAAGGTAGATATGTGATCGTTCTGAAGAACGAAAAATGTTTAGGTCTCCAATTTTAAAAATTCCAAGACAGAAATAGTCCCGAGTCTGTCCGTCTAAATGTTTGCGAACCAACATATCTTAAAAACTACTCGTCCATTTTTATTGCAATTTGCATGGCAGCTCATAATTAGCCCATTGTTGGGCCCATATAAGTTTCACCCTTATGCACCCTTTTGTTTCTCTTCCACATGCGCACAGACACATTTATTTAAACCTATATCTTCCGAAGTACTCGTCTGATTTTCTAACTAACAAATCTTCTCATTGGTGGCGCAGAAGGTTGTAACCTTCTGCGCTCATGGTTTCTCTTCATATTTGAGCAGAACGATAAAGTAAATATGGGACTATTAGTGGGCCACTTTTGACGAACGATCCAAATTTCTTTAAAATCGGATAAGTTGAACGATAGAAATGAGACTAAAACTTGTCCCTGATGCCCGAAAAGGATTTCAGTCGAGATATTTTTGTAATCTTATGCATAAAATACGTCGTTCAGAATGATCACAATGCTTTCGTCACCTTCGGTAAACTCGAAAGCAAAATACATTCCAGTTTTAAAAATAAGGGGGATTGGAAAGTAACCTCCGTTTTCTTGCATGAACTGGATGACACCGCTATGAAGGGTATTATTCAGGCAGTAGATCTTAATGAAGATAGAATTTTAAAGCTTGTTAAACAGTACTATAAACACCGAAAGGTATTTATTTAAGGAAATATGAAAGGTGGTCATGTCAAAAATAGTGTAAAGCTCTATAGTAGTTTTAAGGTGTAAATAATAAACTTACTGCTTCTGTCTCTGTGTTTTATAACATACTAGCTGGATACCCGTGCTTCGCTACGGAGTGTTATTTTAATTTGATAAGTTTATGTAAACTACCGTCGAATAACAATTAAATTATTTTACTATGCAAAAATATCTAGATTCTATCCCTCCCACTTATTTCCCCCTCCTCTTTGATAAGATAATTTGCAAATATCCTAAATTTACCCACTCCCCTGCTAAATGAAATGATAAAACTATACAAAACAACAATTACTGTACTCTTAGAGAGCTTTTCAACTAAATGCATCATGAAGGGTATTTATTACTTCTACCCCGTTCCTCTGTGTACCAAAATTTACATTTCCAAAATTCACGTAGAGAGGTATTTTCCTCTTGCTTTGAAGGTCAAGTGTGCTTATTTTCATCGAGATCGGACTAAAACTGTAGATTTGTATAAAGAACATACACACACACACACACACACACACACATATTAGCCACCATGTTGACTCAAAAAGCCCGATTGGTAAACCATTTATCAAAAGTTACTAATTTCATAAAAAGAAGCTAACTTCTAAATTTCAAGGTTCTATAGTGCAATTGGTTTCAGAGATATCGTGATGTGTCAGTCAGTCAGTCAGTCAGTGGTATTTGGATTTTATATATATATATATAGATAGATAACTTAACACAAGGTGTCTACTTTTTAAACAGTTCTCATAGGTCTTTATAGGTAAAGGTTCAAGCCGAAATATTGATTAAACAAATAAAAATAAATAACTTCCTTCATATATGTTAACATTTAAAAATGTTGTTTAATCATTAATCCACATAGTAATACGATCAAAGAGAAAGGGAGAAACAAATAATAGATTTTTTACTAAGTTAAATGGTAAAGAACGATCAATGCAACAATTTTTTTTAGTACAAAAAATAGGGTGGGTGACAAATGGCGTTGCAACAAAACTATAGGATAAGAGAAAGAGACATAAAGGATAGATCCCTAGGTTGAGTAAGTCATAAATAGAGGTCGTAGCTCACAGACCCCCCCCCCCCCCCCCACTACCACTCTTATTTACAATTCAGATTTGGTCTGTTTTAGGAATAGCAGTGTGAGGAGGGAAGCGATGGAAGTGGAAGCTGCAAATACCATGGCATTAACAAGCAACCCTAGTAGTCCTTCCTACAGGACCGGGGCGTACTCAGCTTCACGCTGGCGACTTAATGGTCACTACGTGATGACAATAGTGATCAGGACACAAGGTGGATGAGGTAAAGATATTACAACACATCACAGCCCGGGCAGACAAACCAAAAGATATAAACCTACCCACGTCTATCATCAAAATGGTGGGTGACATGTCAAATTTTCTCCACATGGAGAGGTAAAGCTACAACAGATAAGCCAGGATACATTCCCTGAAGTTTAACGAGAATTTACCTTTAACGTCATTACCCTATCAGTTCAAAATCAAGTCTAAATAAACATAGCTAAAAATTACAAGTAATACGTATAGTTTCGTAGAACACGAAATAACAAATATTTCTGAAAAAAGGGGAAAAATGAGTTAAAATGAAAACAGTCCAATTTTGAACGATCTCAAGAGTAATATTGGCAATGACCTATGTTAAGTTTTGAAGATTCTTAAGGTAAATCTTTCCATTAGCTTGTAGTCGCTATTACCTTGTTGTTACATCATATTAGACTACACATTAACATTCAGTGTTAACTATTTGCTGTTGTAGCTCATTGTTTATTTTCAGAAAACAAACTACAAATTAATACATATTTCAGAAAATTAATTAAAATTGAAACCCGTTTTTCAATTCTGAACAACTATTATTAATTAATATAATTGGATACCATCAAATATAAGGATAGTTAGTCTTGGTAATTTTTTAAAGTTTTTTCAAAAAACAACACCATATCCAAAAAAAAAAAAAAATATATATTATATTTTTAATCGAAATTCGAAAATAAAAAAAATAAAATCCTTTCCAGTAATCTATGTGTTGGAACACACTAGACATTTTTTTAATTAAAAATTAGCAATTCTACCATTTTTATCTGAATTAAACCAATGAATTAAAATTGATATATGTATATCAATTCGTTATCTACTCACTACCCTCTTAAAAATGACGTATAATTTTTAAATGGGTTTCAACAACTTTTAAACCATTTTTAAAGCCCCAAAATCGAATTAAAAATGTTTAATCTTTTAATTTAAAATTAGCATTATTACAATTTTAGATCTGATTTCAGTGAAAATTGGTGTACATGCCTCGATGCCAGGAACACGGTTATAAACTAATTTGTGTAAATTTTGCATAATAAATATTTTAAGCTCAGGTTTAATTGATAAAAAAAAAAAATGTTTAAAGTATTTAGTAGACCTGCTAAAGTCATTTAGTGATTTTTTTTTTTTTTTTTTTTTTGTACATACTCGTATATTATTGTACTGGGTATAAAGATCAAAATACCCGAAAAACCAATAATAATGTATATCGTTTAAAAGCTCTTAAAGAATGAAGAGTTTTGAAAGTTGTTGTTATGTACAATTTTGTACATAACACTAACAACTTTTACATAACTTTCATTTCAAAAGGGGGTAATAATAGAAAAAAATATGTTTAGCTGTTTTTACGAGTTAGGTGCTTAGATTATTATTCAAATGAAAAATTGATTTATAATGTTATAATATTCTTACCGAGTCATTAAAGCTTACACCATTAAAGGTCGACCAAGAAGTCATGAACACGGGAGAAACTGAAAGCTTAGCTTCGTTTAAAGTCGGAACTTCTGAGTATTGCCGAAGTCAGTACAGTCGGGTGCTAAGACAATACCCATTTCTAGTTTGTATGACATGCGCAGTTATCTCAAATCTCACGAATAACAACAGGAAGGTTTCCAATCTGTTAGGTTTCCTGTTTTGTTTATTTTTATACAGTACGAATATTTGTACGATCCACAAAGTCGCGGGATGATGCAAATGCAAAGGACCCTAATAATAACGGGGTTGAACCAAACCTAATATATGTATTTGTTATTATAACAATGATTGCTCTCCATGACAATTAATCAAAATAATATTAGCGAATTTCTAGTCCCCCCCCCCCATTATATTATTTATAAATAAAATAACCAGTGAATCTTACCTTAGAATCTCATTATTTTTATAACGGAATTTTAAAGTTATAAAATAGATATTCATTTTATTGTAAAACAAAGCAACTTTTAATATTATAGGAGTAGATATAGTTTACTGTAGGAACACCGAGAGAATGTGCGTGGAAAAATGGATCTTGGGTCGAAGTTTCAAACTTACTGTCGACTTTACTTCGAGATATATCTTCCTCTAGGCTGAGTCCCCTCTAGGTACTCGAACTTTTCTACTTTTTTTAAAAAGTGACATGTTTTCGGCACATTTTCACAATGCCCAACTTTAACATCTCACTGCTTTAAGAGTTCTTACCCAAATCAAACCAAATTCACAGGGTTTTTAGAACTCATATAAATGTAGAAGCCTACGAAGTTTCAAGTCAAAAAGTTAATTCGTTTTACGTTAATTAACGAATTTAATGGGATCTGATATCCAAATGAACCTAATGAAAATTATTATTGAGCATTATTTTTAACATTTGTTGATACATTATTAGAAAATAATAAATAATATTATTATGCTCTCAAAATATTTTAAAACGCAATTTCTTTTACAAATATTTCTATTGTTATCCATTATTTAATGTAGAACTATTTATATATGACAATTTAAAATTAAGGCGAAAATGAGAAAAACGCACAAAAAAACTATACGTTGAGATGGGATGTACTCGTATGTACCAAAGTAAGTAATTTTATGTACTTACAGATAAAAATAAAACGTTGAGCAGCGAAAAGTAAGAGTGCCAGTTCAAATTTTCTAAGGAGATGCCAAATACGAAAGATATGATCACGGACATAGAAAAATTATCAACGTTGAACTAGATGCAAGTTTTACAATGGACGAGCTCGGAACAGTGTTAGGTAAAGCCAAACTAAATAAGGCCCCAGGATTAGACCGCATTCCAAACGAATTTTTTAAATTTGCCACCGTAGAATACCGTGAGAAATTACTCTATCTATTTAATCGTATTTACGATTGTGGAGAAATACCTAAGTCATTCAGTAAAGCCATTATATGTCCACTACACAAGAAAGGGACATTAAGTGATGTCTCAAATTACAGAGGTATTTCGTTTTTGGACAGTATTGGCAAACTATTTTTATGTCTTGTATTGCAAAGGCTCGCTGAGTGGGAGCACTCTAACAGAATTTTGCATGAATGCCAAGCTGGCTTTCGAGCCAACTACTCTACTCTGGACAACATATTTACGCTAATGTCGATAATACAGCTAAAAGTGAAAAGTGAAAATTCACGGATATACGCGTTTTTTGTAGACCTAAAAGCGGCATTTGATTCGCTAGATAGACGAGCCTTGTTTTACAAGCTGTTGAGTCTGGGTGTTTCAAGCAAGTTAGTGAACGTTTTACGATCTTTATATAAAAAGACGAGTGCTGCAGTATGGTGTCAAGGTGGTGTTTCCGACTTCTTCTCAACAAACTCAGGAGTAAGACAAGGTTGTCCCTTAAGCCCCTTACTTTTTTCCCTTTTCCTTAATGACATATTTGAGTTCGTAGGAGGGGGCATTAAGATCGGAGATGTAACTGTTCGAGTGCTAGCCTATGCTGACGATCTAGTTCTTATCTCAGACAACATATTAATAATGCAACAGATGATCGACAAACTTGAGGAATACTGTGCATTATGGTCACTGCAACTCAACCTTCAGAAGTCACAAATTCTCGTTTTCAGGAACGGAGGTAAGATAAAAAATAAAGAGAAATGGTACTACGGCAATAAAAAACTGGAAATAGTCAACAGCTACAAATATCTCGGCTTGATATTAACACCGAAACTTAGCTTCGACAAGCACTCTGTTGAAAGAATTACGGCCTCAAAATTGTGTGTAAACGTTTCGTGGAAGTCAATTTTGCTGTGTAAAGATGTACCCTATTCAAAAAAACGTATGATATTCGACGCTGTTGTCCGTAGTGTGCTTTGTTACGGTGCTCAGGTGTGGGGCTACCGGCAGTTCAATCAACTAGAAAAAGTACAAAGGTGGTTCTTAAAAAAGCTTCTGTAACTGCCTCAATACACGCCAGGATATTTACTACAAATCGAAACAGATGCATTATCGCTATTCGTCTATACTCTGAAGATTCATATAAAATTTATTACTAAGGTGTTAAGAATAGAAGAGCATAGACTCCCTTACAAACTATAGCTAAAATTGCTATGCAGAAGAACAAAGCATGGTACAGGGAATGGAAATACTTGCTAAGTTCGCACCACATAGAATATGACTGGGCAAAATCAAACGTTGACATCATGGAGAGGGATATGGATTTATTGTTATCGGCGGTGAGGAAAAAGTCCAAAGAAGATGCCATAGGTGCAGCGAGACAGTCTTCAAATAACTTGTACAGACTGCTTAATTATGAATGCCCGCGTTATACAAACGATTCTAATAGCATTGAGTTTATAGCGACGATTATGAAAGCCCGAGGGGGACTCTTAAACTTAAATTTTCAAGTCTGGAGATCCGAATCTGATAAACGCTGCTCCATGTGCAATTTAAATGTGCCGGAAGATATGATGCACTTTCTAGCTGTTTGCCCAATATTACGTCCGTACAGGATTGCGATCTTTGGATATGACCTGTTAGAAACACAGGAAACGCATGCCCTTTTAAATGGAAAAGACTATACGAAATTGTATAACTATATTAAAGAGGCAAGTCGCTATAGGAATTATCTTGTTAAACAATTTAACTACTGAAGATAATATTCTTATACTCATTAGTTAAAAACACGAGATTATTAATATCTAAAAAAAAAAAAAAAATCTTAAAATAAACAAAACTATGCATAATATGTATTTAATTGGTATTGTTTTTCTGGTTCCACTAAATAAATGGAAATACACTAATTTAATAATAATAATATTATAAACTCGCTTACTGCACTAACTAAATTGTATTCTTAGTCAATAAGGTAAAATAAAAAATAAATAAAAGAATAAAATAAAATAAGAACTGGTAAATGTTAAAATTATTTCCGTCCTTCTTAAAGAAATGTATAAATGTTTTGTGTATTTACCAATATTTGTACTTCAATTTTTAAGTTTTTGGTAGTTTTCATACTACGGAAAGTTAAATTTTAATTTAGATCAAATTATAATTATTATTAACTACGGGAAACAGACAGTGAAAAATACACTCCAGCGCCGGGATTTGAACCACGGGCCTCTATATAGAGGCCCGTGGTTCAAATCCCGGCGCTGGAGTGTATTTTTCACTGTCTGTTTCCCGTAGTTAATAATAATTATAATTTGATTTAAATCAATATTTGTACTTAAATATTATTATTGAAATAATGAAATAATAGATTAAAGGTTATCTATTTGTGTTATTAATCCTGTTATTAACTGTTCAAATATTATTGATTTATTTGAGTGTATTGTATTTTTTTATTTATTTATTTTTTTTTTTTTTTCTCATTTGGTTTGTTTGTGTCTCTGTATGGGTGTCAGTCAGCTCTCCCCCTCACGGCTTTGGCCAATGGGGCTTAAGATATTGTTATATTATGTAATTAATTGATTGTTTTTCGTACAAATAAATATCATTTTCTATTCTATTCTATTCTATGATCACGGACATATAAGATGTTATCGACAAAGCGATTGTCCTAAGACAGACTGAAAAATATGTTGATTTTTTTTTTTTTTTTCATTTTTAGCGGGACAGTTTGTTGAAAGGAATGCGGCTTGTATTATGAGATTATTTTCTTGCAAATATGTATAAATTTTTACAATTTTTCCATGAAAGATTGCACTTCTTTAAAAAATATAGGGTTTATCCCAATCCAAACTAAGGTCAATCACCACCCAAAGGTAACTAATCCCATTCCTTCATCCTTCCGCTTTTTATAATCCTAAGTCCTACCAGCCCGTTAAGTAGCTCATGCCCTATCAATATTTAGAGTACATATTATTCAAATAAAGGCTACAGTACTGCTTAAAACTAGTAAGACATCATGCGTTTTAAAATATTTCTTTGATAGCAAAGATGGGTTAAAATAATAGGACTGGTTTATTATTTTAATACAAAACCTTAACAGAAAAATAAAGAATGCGTTTTAAACTATTACTTTGATAGCATAATAATATTACTTATTATTCTCTAATAATGTATCAACAAATGTTAAAAATAATGTTTAATAATAACTTTCATTGGGTTCATTTGGATATCAGATCCCATTAAATCCGTTAATTAACATCAAACTAATTAACTTTTTGACTTGAAACTTCGTAGGGTTCTACATTTATATGAGTTCTAAAACCCCTGTTAATGTGGTTTGATTTGGATAAGAACTCTTAAAGCAGTGTGATGTTAAAGTCGGGCATTGTGAAAATGTGCCAAAAAAATGTCACTTTTTAAACAGGGTAGAAAAGGTCGACACACCTAGAGGGGACTCTTCCTAAGCCGCGTCCACACCGGACGCGGCTTAGGAAGAGTAAACACGACGTCCACACCGGCCGCGCATTCTTGACAAACAGGTGTTTGCAAACGTTTGTTCTTGTTCCCAGTTATTTTTCATTATTTTCTTACACACTACATCAAGTATTAAATAAAACTATATTGCACTTGCATTAACTTTGTAATATGGTTCTATCAAAACGCGGTATAAGCGCTGGCTTACTTATTATCATTGGTGAATTAGCAAAAAATGGCAATAGTAAAAGATGACGAAGAGTCTGGATGTCAAAAAAAATTTCTCCTCGATCATCCCTGATAGATAATTATTTCTACAAAAATACAACGCCAAAACATATAGAAATTTTATACAAATAGAAATCTGTTCTTTTGGTGGAAAGAAGATAAATATCAATGCAATATCTCGTCTTATGAGGGCCCATAGGAGGCTCGGGCCCATAGGCCTATGCCTTAAGTAATAAGCTTGGAAGCAATATACGAGTAATTATTTTGTGGCGGACCTGCAATAGCCTTGCTCCCTTAACCTGGGTTATGTTTAGTTTACATTTTATTTATATTTAGTTTGTTCTGTTTTCTTATTGACTCAGTCGTTCGTGTCAACCCAAAAATAAATATATTCTTAATTTATCGACAGTTTAATTTGTTTCTAATTTAGCATTATTTATATATATATTTGGGTGTACCCTATAACGGACACCCATAATTTTAAAAAGAAGTAAGACACACTTTTGGACTTTTATATCATATATATATTTATCTATTTAATCCGGTTATTTTTAATATTGGATTTACATAAACTCATCTCTAGTTTCAATCACTATTTATTAATTAGCATACATTATTAATTATAATATAGTTATTTGATGCTATAGTCATAAGAAAGAAAAAAAATATACATTTCCCGGATTTCCAAATCAAACCACAGGCTGTTTGCGAATGCTCAAGGAGTTTGCTCAAAAAGCGTCCACACCAAACGCGCACAAACAGCAAACATCCTTTGATGTACCGACTCTACCCGGAGCGCCCGCGAACACAAACAAGCATTCGTTCGTGCGCGCGGTGCCGTCCACACCGGCCGCGCATCCCTGTTTGCAAACGTTTGCAAATGTTTGCAAACGTTTGCAAACACGATGCGCGTCCGGTGTGGACGCGGCTTGAGGAACATCGATATATCTAGAAGCGAAGTCGATAGTTAGTTTAAAAGTTCGACCCAAGATCGATTTTTCCACGCACATTCTCTAGGCGTTCCTACAGTACAAGCTATTTACAAATATGTAGAAATAAAAAGTGGCAAATCAAATTCAGAAATAAAGAGGAAGAAAAGATTAGTTTAAGAAAGAAGAAAATCGATTTAGATTTAAAGATATTATTATGAATAATCAATAAATAATAATATAAAGATATTCTCGTATATTATTAGTGATTTCTTATCAGGTACAGTGTTGCCTGTTGCAAAATATATTTTAACAAAAAATAAAGAAGTTATCAAAAATAAAATTATTAATAACAAAAGAACAACACTGTGTTTTTTGACAGTGGTCTATTTATTATAAACTGACTATACATGATACCAAAACAACGACACTAGCGCACTCCTCAGATTTCCATGACTTCTTGGTCGACCTTTAGCATATTTTTTTTTATTTTTAACTTCTTCGACGAGCAATTTCACATGGGTTTACTAGGTCAAATTCGTGGAGGGGAAAAAAATCAAAAATACCACAACACAACGGCATTTTAGATGGGGAAAACAGTTTCGTTTCAATGCGGACTTTTTTTAATACTGCCTTCTATATGCTGAATCCATGAATACTACTCCAGTATGTTAGCTTCGGCATGAGTCACATCGAGCTCCGAATTATCCTTTTAATTAAAATAGTAAAAAATGTCATTAAGAATTACGTTTTTTGAAGTGAAGTTTTTAAGTTATTCGGAGTATTAAAAGTAAAGTTATTATTATTATTTTATTATTTATAATAAAATAAATATAATATAATTATAATATAAATAATTAATGAATATATAATATAATTATTTAAAGGAAAATTCAAACGTCTCACATTTGCGATATTTCGATCCCTCCTTGGATCATTCTCAAGCTGGAATCATAGTTTATTTAAAAATTACACTTCACCAAATATAACCAATGTACAATGCAAAATGACAAATTAATTTAAATATTAACAATGGTAACTTGAATCCTTACTAACCTGACTAACTAGCTGACTACATTGTCAACTTATTGTTTTCTATAAAGTGTTAAGAAAAGTTTAATTAAAATCGGACAGATTCTCGTCAATTCACCCTAAAATATTGAAAATAAATTAATAATAATGATTGATGATACCCCACATGTATGTAGGTTTTAAACATGATTATCAAAAGATCAATGCTTATAATTAGATTTGTACTTACTGAAATACAGGTACTGTCAATTACACTATTAATTAATAATATCTTAGACATCGAAATATGTATATAAAAAAACCACCAAGAACAACACATATCTACTACATACTTCAACTTAATTTCTGTACATTTTGACCTTAGCAACTCAGGTTTGGTTTATTGATTCATGTAAGGCTCTTACAATAATCCAGTTTAGTTTAGCTGGTCTTTGTGTGCTGTGTGGTTTAGACTTATACTATCTACATAACAAACCAAAATAACAATTTAATATCCTAACAATTATAAATAAATAACTTAATAAAATTTAACAATACAGGACTTACTAAAATTGAATTTCAACATGAATTAATAAATAATACAAAACAGGTCTAAATTTATGAAGAGATAATTAATAAAATGGTAACTCCATACCTCCAGTTTTAAAAAAATTACTGACACTATTAATTTATGTTATGATTATATATTATTATAAATTATTTAATTTGGTGTATTATTCCTGCGTAATGCTTATTTAATTCACGACAGTCTTTTTTGAAGTTGATATTTTGTTCCTTCTTTGATATTTGCAGAGCCTCTAGCAGTAATCGTTTTTTGTCATTATTTTCTGCTATCAGTATTTTGGATTCATCGAAATTAAATTGGTGGCTCAATTGTTTGGAATGGACAGCAAGTGCTGTTTTGTCATCTCCAGCCCTCACCTATAGTAAGTCCTGTATTGTTAAATTTTATTAAGTTATTTATTTATAATTGTTAGGATATTAAATTGTTATTTTGGTTTGTTATGTAGATAGTATAAGTCTAAACCACACAGCACACAAAGACCAGCTAAACTAAACTGGATTATTGTAAGAGCCTTACATGAATCAATAAACCAAACCTGAGTTGCTAAGGTCAAAATGTACAGAAATTAAGTTGAAGTATGTAGTAGATATGTGTTGTTCTTGGTGGTTTTTTTTATATACATATTTCGATGTCTAAGATATTATTAATTAATAGTGTAATTGACAGTACCTGTATTTCAGTAAGTACAAATCTAATTATAAGCATTGATCTTTTGATAATCATGTTTAAAACCTACATACATGTGGGGTATCATCAATCATTATTATTAATTTATTTTCAATATTTTAGGGTGAATTGACGAGAATCTGTCCGATTTTAATTAAACTTTTCTTAACACTTTATAGAAAACAATAAGTTGACAATGTAGTCAGCTAGTTAGTCAGGTTAGTAAGGATTCAAGTTACCATTGTTAATATTTAAATTAATTTGTCATTTTGCATTGTACATTGGTTATATTTGGTGAAGTGTAATTTTTAAATAAACTATGATTCCAGCTTGAGAATGATCCAAGGAGGGATCGAAATATCGCAAATGTGAGACGTTTGAATTTTCCTTTAAAGACCTAACTAATCAAGAATATAATTATTTATTTATTTCTTATAATATAAATTTAATTATAAGAAAAAAATAATTTTTTTTTATAAAGAATGACTACTTCTCGAAAATAAATTCCTTATCAATACTCTATCTTGGGATACTTTGTATTTTCAGAAAACAAATTATAAAAACTATATGCTCAATTTAAATTTATTAATACAAGTCACAATTTAGAATTTTTTTCTATAAAAAAAAAATTCTGAAATAAGGTAATTTAAAAAAACGAAGAGAGAATTCTCAAATATAGCAGGTTCATAATCGAGAATGACATAGTTAAGAAAGCAACAAAGTGTAAAAATAACGAAGTAATAATAGAATTTGTCATCTTATTTAATAGAATTACACTGCGTTAGTACAAACCAACAAGATGCAGAGAAAAACAAGGTTTAAAAAATTAGAAATTTCAAGCTACATTTATTATAAATTTTAATAATTTATCAAGGATGATTAAACCAAATCACAGTTTTTAAATCAAAAAAATTAACAAAGCCTTGGGTTAATTATATTATGTTTTAATTAATTGATTTCAAAACAAAATTTTCCATGTCTTATTTACATTTCACTATTATTAATTTCTAAATATATATGAAGATTAACAAAAATATAATTAAACAGTTTGCTAGGAAACAAACTTTTTTTTAACTAAAGTTTAGAATATATTTGAACGAATAAATTAAATAAAAATGATTTTATATACCATAAAATTCTCCCAATATGTTGTCGAAAGATTCTACTTGGTTAAATATAAATTTAAATAAATAAATAAATGGGCCAAGTATGTGCTTTCAGAAGACACAACGGGTCCGTAGGCAATTTAGCAAATAGAAACGAACTCGTCCTATTTGCTAAATTGCCTACGCCCCACTATTTGCTAAAATTACCCACCATAATCCGGCCATCGGGCCAAGATCCGAGCGTATAATTTTTGCGTTGTGTACATTCGGAGATGAGGTGCTTTACAGGCGGATGGACAAACAAGCGCAGGAATCAAGGTCCAAAAAGGTCCTAGTTTTTGGCTTACGGACCTTAAAATTAAAGAGGTAAAACCATAAGAAAATATCACAGTGATAGTAACGGTAGTAATGGCTGTTATAATGATAAAGTAATTATAATAATTATAGTTTTATTCTGGCTTCATAAAATATAAAAGTGAGATAAAGACAAATCGCAAGCTAGGATTCATTACTTGTACATAAGAATTATGAAGACTCAACAGCCAACTAATTTCAAATTCTGCGCATTATAATAATTAATAATTATACTATACCAAAAAAAAAAAAAAAAAAAAAAAAAACACTAATTTTGTATCTGTGTACAAAATAATTGATCCGAATAGAAAATTAGGGGGAAATTTAGAAACTGAATTAAAACAACTACTCTTAATTGCAAATTCGATGTGATTTAATAAAATTTATAGGTTGTGGAAAAGCTTGCTGGTACTGTAATTGCAAATTTGATGAACAAAGCAATTCGCTGAGCTTGGATACTAAAATCCCTCGTAAATTGTCTTTCTGTGCCAGGACTAAACCTATTTAAAATTTTACAGATCCCCGTTTTTTTGTTTTTTTTTAAAGTGTTCTTATAAAGAAGTCTAGGTTTTTTTGTAGTTCGGTAACTCGGTGTGTTTGACTAAGGATGAAATTAGAAAATTACGCTTTATTGCTCCGGTTCAATAACAGATTTTCTACTAGTCGGAAGGATCCAATTATCACAGAATTCTTTCATTTTCCGTAACAAAAGGCCAGTAGAAAGTAAAACCTTGTTAAGACAACACCAAATAGTAAGGCTTAGCCAATTTAAAAGCTTAGGGGAACACTCGGAGTCCCCAGATACTCCTCCATTTCACTAATAGAGAATGAAATCACTGAACCGTTCTCAATTCCAATTATATAGATATTGTTTAAACGTGCAAAAAATTAAAATCTCTTACTTTTTTTTAGCCATGGTTAAGTCCCATTTCAAGAGTGTATAGTAAGCACTAACAGACACCCTGGTAATTGCCTTTAGAATATACTTACCATCCTTATCATCAAATACTTTCTTCTCTATTTTCATTGTCTTCCTTGCATTTAAAAAGCCCGTTTAAACAATAGGGAGATTCTCCCCCTCAAAAAATTATAATTGGACTTTTCAAGTATTAAAATTGAGAACTTGAGAAACCAAAAAGAGGTGGGAGAAAAAAGGAGGCTAGTTAATCTAAAATAGGAAAACCCTACACATATAATAGCATTAAAATTGTTCAGCGTAGCTGGATTTTTATCAAACGAAAGCACGCAAAATGTAGATTTTTTTTGACAAAATGGCGGGGAAAATTAAACGCTTTCTACAAGTGTTATATATTTTTGTAATCTAATCTGGGCTAAAATTTTGAAATAATTCATGCTAATATCTTATTGTGGGGCGATGAAAATTCCGGGAGTTCATCCCAAATTTTCAAAAATTGTTAATTTTGGGTGCGAAAAAGTGAAGTGCGCCCAAAATTTTTTTTTTTTTAAATTTTGAGTTGGGTATTAAATGAAAGCTGCTGAAGTGTAGGACACAAATATATACATGCTTTTTTAAAATTTGCATTCCTTATAGGGGGAAAAAATCAAAATATACCCCAAAAAAATTCCCCCCCCCCCAACCACTCTAGATCGGCAAGTGCTAAAATTTCTAAATAATTCATACTAATACCTTATAGTGGGGCGATGATATTACCGGGAGTTCATTCCCAGGTTTTAAAAATTACCAATTTCGTACGCGAAAATTTGGAGTGTGCCCAAAATTTTTTAAAAATGTTGAGTTTGGTGTCAAATGAAAGCTGCTGAAGAGTAGGATACAAATATATATTTGCTTTTTTAAATTTTTAATTCTTTATTGGTTTTATAAGTCAAAATATACCCCCAAAAAATCCCCCCCCAAATTTTATATAATGGCTGGACTTAAAATTTTAAAATGATTCATGGTTACACCGTATGGTTGGGCGAAAATTTCCTAAAAAATGTAATTTATCTTGTCGTTATTACCTATAAAAAACATGGCGACCTCCCGGGGATCGAACCCGGGACCCTTAGGATCGAAGAAAAAAAAAAATCATAATTACATAACGGGTATGCTTAATCATCTACAAAACCCTAAAAAGTACTTGGACGCAAGTACTTCCGTGATTTTTTTTGGTTTTACCAACGAAACTCTAAAAATGAGATATAGTGATGTGTCATGCAGTCAGTGAGTGGTATTTGGATTTTATATACATAGATAGATATTTTTTATAGTTCGCAGTTATGTAATATAAAATTGAATTTTGACCAGACATTTCGTTAGGGTCGCTATCAACTTTTATTCTTAAAAAACCCCAAATGTTATTATCCTATCACTTAATGTACTTACCTGATGTGAAGAAATTACCTACACTATGTGTATTTACCTATAATATATTCCACTGAATTTTCATTTTATCATCATTCTTCAATTATTCATCGCCCCACGATAAGGTATTAGCATGAATTATTTCGAAATTTTAGGACCAGCTGTTATATAGTAGTTGGGGGGGGGGGGGCTGGTATTTTTTTGGTTATATTTTGACTTATTCAACCAATATGGAATGCAAAATTTATAAAAGCATATATATATATTGCGTGGCGCATCCCTTGGTGTCTCTCGCAAATTGTGTAGTGTTTTTGCAGTGTGCAAAAACACGGTATTACTCTGCTGATGTGTTTTGCCAGACAAGCAAGAATAGCGGTATGAGAGCACGCTCCTCTCTGATAAGTCCTATATCTGATCTTCTTGATCTAGTATAGGTCCAGAGTTGGGTGGGCATCATCGGGCCCCTGATGAGTCGGACGCGACGAAACGATGCAGGACATAGCGTAATGCCGAGCCAACATCTTAATGACGTTATGTCTGATGTTGGAACAGTTCCTATGTGTCACGCTTGCGTAGCGCATCCCTTGGTGTCTCTCGCAAATTGTGTAGCCTATTGCAGTGTGCAAAAACACGGTATTACTCTGCTGATGTGTTTTGCCAGACAAGCAAGAATGGCGGTATGAGAGCACGCTCGTCTCTGATAAGTCCTATATCTGATCTTCTTGATCTAGTATAGGTCCAGAGTTGGGTGGGCATCATCGGGCCCCTGATGAGTCGGACGCGACGAAACGATGCAGGACATAGCGTAATGCCGAGCCAACATCTTAATGACGTTATGTCTGATGTTGGAACAGTTCCTATGTGTCACGCTTGCGTAGCGCATCCCTTGGTGTCTCTCGCAAATTGTGTAGCCTATTGCAGTGTGCAAAAACACGGTATTACTCTGCTGATGTGTTTTGCCAGACAAGCAAGAATGGCGGTATGAGAGCACGCTCGTCTCTGATAAGTCCTATATCTGATCTTCTTGATCTAGTATAGGTCCAGAGTTGGGTGGGCATCATCGGGCCCCTGATGAGTCGGACGCGACGAAACGATGCAGGACATAGCGTAATGCCGAGCCAACATCTTAATGACGTTATGTCTGATGTTGGAACAGTTCCTATGTGTCACGCTTGCGTAGCGCATCCCTTGGTGTCTCTCGCAAATTGTGTAGCCTATTGCAGTGTGCAAAAACACGGTATTACTCTACTGATATATATATATATATATATATATATATATATATATATATATATATATATATATATATATATATATATTTGTATCCTACTCTTCAGCAGCTTTTATTTGATACCCCACTCGAAAATTAAAATAAATATAAATTTTTGAGTTTACCACATTTTTGCGAATTACGCATGCGGACATTTAATTTTTAACTTGAGTATATTTCTCCTGTGGTTGGGTCAAAAAGTTGCACCAGTATTTTAAATTTCAGCACTTTAGCTTAAACGGTTAGGGCCCTATGAACCAAAGAGCGACGGACAGTCGGACACATCGACCTCGGCATAAGGCGTTTGAGAAGTATCTACAAAACCCTAAAAATAGACATTTTTTAACAAGGAAATGATTTTGGGCTGTGGCAAAATTTTCCTTCACACAAGAAAAAGTGACACTCCGGTTTTTTTTATTATAGTCTTAGGAAGTTTTAACTCAGAGTTTTGAGCTCAGTTTTAACTTAGCGCTGAAGTTAATATTTTATAAATTTTATATAAAATTATACTAGAGCTCGTAGCGGACAAAAACAGAATTTTATCTATTCCAAAAAACTTCTTTAGTGGGGAGAGGTGAAAAGGTTGGCAAAACTGTTATATAATAAACATTTTTACTAGTGATGCGTTGCATTACGAACTCGCATATTTAGGATTTATGGGGAAATAATAATCATTACCTATTCAAAAAGACCTTTAATTTGATATAAAACATGACATACGACTTAAAAACCCTTAATTTTGATTCATTTCTATTTTGGTTATCCCCTTTAAAAAATTGTATTTATAATTTCTTCTTTTTTAGCCAATAGAGGTTCTTTAAATGAAAAGAATGAACTACTTCATTTAGGTTGATATTATAAAAAATGGTTATATTTCGTCCCTCTTTTACGGGACATTTTCAAACCTTTTGGGTAATTTTTTTTTTATATAAATAAAAATGCAAGAGCTCTACAAAGTCACATTTTTTTAAAAACAAATATTACTTCAAAATTAATTAGTCAAACCACTAGAAAACCCAAAAAAATATAAAAATATGGAAGGTGAGTCACTTCACACGATGGGATCTGATCCATGACTGTTAAAGTAGTTCATTCTTTTCATTAAAAAAACCTCAATTAACACAAAAGGAAGAACTTATACTTAATGTTTATGTTTTCGGTCATTTGTGGCAACCATTTTGAAAATAATGTCATATTATGCATACTGTCTCCCTCTATCAACAGTTTTAAAATTAAATGCAACATGCCATATAAGCTTTTAACACCCTTATTTTAGCCATATTAATTTAAAAATGCCGGCATAAAATGAAAATGTTGTAATAATATACATACTCTTTTTCCACTCTATACGACCTTTAAAACGATGTATAACACGGCATGCTGACATTGGCCGAAATCTTAAAAACCCAAGTGAGAAATTTCCAACAACTATACAATTTCTACAAATGCTAAAATGCACCTGTGGCGAATTTTGTTCAAACAGGTGAATTTTTACGCCATTCATCGTCAGACAAACACACAAACTTTTAAAATCCCAAGTCTCTGAGATGAAGAACTCACTATATGAATTATTCTTATTTAAAATATATATATATATATATATATATATATATATATATATATATATATATATATATATATATATATATATATATATATATATTGTATATATTATATATATATATATATTGTATATATTATATATATTTTTAAAAATTATATATAAATTATAAATAGCTCTAATTTAAAGAAAAATGTGTGACACAATATTTGAAAACTATTTATTTGGATTCTATGAAAAATAAGAAGTAGTCCGAGTATTTAGTTATTTAAGTATTTTTTTAAAAATATTATCAGTGTCCTTTAGTTTTAAAAGCTCTTTCCCTGAGTAGATTTTAGTAGTACTGCCGGATATGTCAGGCTGTGAGCTAAACCAGAGGGTGAAGAGGCCCAAGGGAGAGGACACCCCTGTCCTATCCGACACTAGACAATAATACTTTACCCAGCTCTTTCCAGGCCTCGCCGAGATACCACATCCTGTCACAAGCCTGACGTTCCCTCGCCTCTACAATACAATATACAACCATACCCAGCTTTTACTACCCTAGAAACAACCCGCATTTACTTTTTTTCCATAAAAAGGAGCTTTTTTGCAAACCTTGTTCTTTCTATCTGCTTAACAAAATAGACCTTCATTGTTAGTATAGTTTTAATTAATATTACATCGTAAGTAAGTAAGTCAGACGAGTCAAATCCTACAATTCGTCGAGAGAGCTTGGATGAAGATCTTAACTTCACACAAATGTGTATTCTTTCAAAAATAAAAAAATATATTGTAGATTATAATCACAGAAGAATTATATCCAAATATATAAAATTTGAGTGTATCCAATCCAAAGAAATACAATCTGAGTGTATCCAATAATAAAAGATCAGGCTTTTGAGCTCTTGAGTAATTACCAACAAACTAAACATACGTCACTGGGGACATTTGAGGACCTTAAACAGTTCCAATCAGTGAGCGAAATATTTAATATCATTCAAACTAGATTATACTGGTCAATTTTCTATCAAAAAAACAAGATTACACAAAACATAAAAATCACAAATTCATATTAATAATTAATAACATTTATTTTTAATGAGCACGGTTGAAAGATAAGTGTGACACGAATTTTTTTGTCCGTCACATAGTATTTTATACCAAGAGCTTATTTATTCAATAACTACCCCAATAGTTAAATTTTCTTAAGATATTACAAAAAGAAATACTACAAAGAGTAGAAGGATTGACCACTAACTTCCTTATCTAATTCGTCCTTTGCTTATTTATGAAATAAATATTTTTTTCTCGTAAATACTATATATATATATATATATATATATATATATATATATATATATATATATATATATATATATATATATATATATATATATATATATATATATATATATATATATTGTTAGATGGTCTATTTTATTATTAAATATATGTGTTTATTGTTTGGATACGGGTCGTACTTATTTAAATAAGTACGACGATTAATGGCGTCTGTCCTCTCCCAATGAAAACGCTGGTTGAAAGTCGTAGTCAAGAAACTGGATTACCGGACATGCGCGCAGCGGCGGGAGGATCGCGCTGAGGTCCTCGAGAGACAGTTTTGGTTTTGGACAGCGTGGGAGTTGCGACAGCGGCCATCTTTCGAAGGAGTTCCGCTTTTCCTGCTTTCCTGCTCCGCGGAAGACTCAAGACGACATCAGGTTTCCCTTAATATCTAATATCAGAAGTGGTTAGAGAATCCCCCTTTCCTGACTCGTTTGTGTTTGTTCAAAAAGAACCAGTTTAAAACTAATTGTATTAAAAGTGCGAGAGTGTCATTTTAACAGTGTTTTTTTTTTTAGAAGAAAATCACAACAATTGTTTCATCTAAAATAATTATCTTTACTTGTGTTGTATAGTGTCATACATAAATATTTTCTGAGGATTTTCTCTCCAAAGAACTGTTCTAGATAAGTGGTTTAATTTTCTTTGTCTATAATTCTTATTTATACGTGATTTTTTTGATGTTTTTGTTACAAGCAGCAAGCTACCCCACACTCACGCATTTAATTTAGTGGTAGTACAAACACTTGCACAGAGCCCCTGTCACTCTTGCTCTAAATTCATCTATTTTACTACCTCCTCGAGAAACTATAAAATGCCTTCGTTCTGTGCTTGAACGACGGAATTGTTCTTTTCGAGAGTCGGTTCTTTTCCGAGATTATAGGTTCTTTGGAACGGTTCTACGGAACGATTCAAGAGAACGGTTCTACGGAACGATTCAAGAGAACGGTTCTACTGAACGATTCAAGAGAACGGTTCTACGGAACGAGTTTAGAGAACGATCCTAGAGAATAATTTTAGAGAACGATTCTCGAGAACGGTTTTACAGAACAGTTCTATTATCTTTCACTTTTTTGGGAGTGTGATTTCTTAGTGCAGTTTCTCTCATATTTGGACATAACGGGTGATATTAAAAAAATAAATAAATAAATAAAAATAATAATAAAAAAAAGAGGCTATAACATGGAAAAATTCATAGTTTCCGACGTGGACCCCGGAGGAAACGCCTCTGGTGCTCGCCCCAGCGTCCCTTACCATCAAACTTATTTTACGTCGGCTATCACGGAGTTTACCCGCAGATGGTATTGTTGCAGCATATGAACCATAGTGATGCTTACAACATTCCAGTGCTCCGCCCGGAATTACATGATTCCAATAAATGAATATGTCACATTGAAAAAATAAAAAACATCAGTTCTTGTGGAATGATGTAGAGGCAGTATCAAGAATAACCAGGTTTTTAAGAGACAATGCTAGACAATGGTTCGAGAAGTAGGACCCTGACATTAAGAACTGGATGACCTTTAAAGAAGACTTTCTGCGGAAGCTTTTCCCCTTCGAAGAAACTTAGGTCACCTGTTCGAGGATGCCGCGAATTACAACAGCTCGCAAGTCAACTCTTACGAACGATACGTGCACGAAAAATTAGCAAGGCTCAAGTGCCTACAGGTAACGTGGAAAGAAGCAGATCTTGTTGAGCTGATCGTTCATGATATTTGTGAACTGGATGTTAAGTCAGCAGCGGTAAATCGAAATTGTACTAATGTTAGGGAGCTTATATCATATTTTACCTCGTTAAGAAAACGCCCCGTCCGGTGCCTCAGAGAAGTCAGAGATTCGACGAACCCCACTTTTTGCAACGTGGTATAAAGAGATCGCACCCTCGAGTAGATTAACGTCATTCACCTAGTAAATTTGTTGATGATAAGAAAAGTTCATTGGTTAATCCTGGAAGACGCCCTTTGGCTGAAATTTAGTACCACTCATGCGGTGTTTTGGACCACATGCATTCTGGTTGTAAGAGATACGTGGCAAGTCAGATAAAGTCGAACCCTGGACCTTCTAGGGAGGTAACCTATTCGTTTTGCGCAAACGGGGTCATAGTGCGCCAAACTGCTTTACCAAGGCAGCCATAGAAAAACTAAAGAACGTCAACGTTTGCATCTCGGGGCAAGTGCTCAAGGGTTCAGTCGTGCGAATCTGCGGTAATGCGTTTCAAGCGCTAATTGATACTAGAGCTGATTGTTGTCTTATGTCCAATAAATATAGAAAACTATTTGCCTAAGTACTAACTAACTCTAAGTACTATTGAAGGGGTTCAGTCCCGGACCGATACGCCACATAAATGTTTTACTACCGATATAGAAGTGACTGGGACCCAGGTCCGCAACGTACCTAACATTCTTTTATATTGCACCTGCGCATTAAATTATAACATTTATCTGGGCCAAGATGTACTTAACGAAACCTCGTTAGTTCCAATAACAGATTTTTTCCGGATCCAGAATGTTACGGAGACCACAGACCGTAGCTAGTATATCTTAGACACCGATTTGATTGGAGAAGATAGGAATACACAGCTTAACTTATTAGCACAGTATAAGAATATGTTCGGTAATGTGGTTCTTGTTGAGGGAACCAAAATGTCTATCAATCTGGGAAAAAAAAAAAACATTTATAGAGCTTCTTATAGGTTGTCGGCATTGTGACTGACCTAATGAGTAATGTCATCATAAGAGAGAGTGAGTCCATTTGCAAGTCCTACCCTACTGGTGAAAAAAAAAAAAAAAAAAAGAAGGAACCTGGAGAATGTGCGTTGGACTACAGGAAGCTAAATAGCTTAACCGTGAAAGATAGGTATCCCCTACCCCTTATCGAAGACCAGTTGGATAGACTAAGCAAAGCCTCGTTTCTTTTTACATCAATGGATATGGTATCGGGTATTGGGATTTAATCAAATTGCATTAGTCGATGCGACATTACCCAAAACCGCCTTTGCGACTCCCGACGAGCATTATGAATACCTTAGAGTCCTGTTTGGGTTGACCGACGCTCCTGCTGTGTTTCCAAGATCCGTTCACAAAGCTCTAGGCAAGCGAAAGGATAAACTTGTGTTAGTGTATATGGACGATCTTCTAATACCTTCTAGCTCAATCGAAGAAGGGTTATCCCACCTAAAAAATTGTTTTAGACGCCCTCAAGGGTGCCGGATTTTCTTTGAATCAGCTCAAGTGCCGTTTCCTCAAGAAAAGCATCGAACATCTTGGGCGGATCATATCTGTGAATGGTATTCAGCCAAGTCCAAGGAAGATTGATGCTCTAGTGAAACTACCGACTCCCTCTTCGGTAAGAGAAGTGAGAAAGTTTATGGGCTTGGCCAGATATTTTCGCAAATGTATACCTTCTTTTGATAGTTAGACTATTTGTATCACTGAGCTTACTAAAAAAAAAAACACACACACAGTTTATCTGGGGTGATTTAGGAACTTCCTCGTCATATCATGCCTTACATCGGAACCATTGTTAACAGTTTTCAATCCAGAACTCCCAACTGAACTACACACTGATTCGAGTAGTAGAAGCTACGGAACAGTTATAATTCAAAAAGGTAACGGCACAAAGAGGGTTATATGGTATTTTAGTAAGAGTACCACCCAATGCGAGGAGAAATATCCATCTTACGAGCAAGACACACTCGCAATAGTTAGAGCCTTACAAACTGTATGTGTTTACTTACTTGATATTAAGTTTAAATTGATAACAAATTGCAACGCCATCAAGGAAA
The DNA here is from genome assembly GCA_951217055.1 of Gerris lacustris. Classification (NCBI taxonomy): domain Eukaryota; kingdom Metazoa; phylum Arthropoda; class Insecta; order Hemiptera; family Gerridae; genus Gerris; species Gerris lacustris. Next base: position 68,267,323 of record OX578276.1, on the reverse strand, counting down.
CTAAATTGAAAAGAGATATATCTCCAAGAGTTGGAAGATGGTGGACCTTCAAGACTTCGATTAAGACTTCGAAATCATGTATCGTAAAGGACTTCCCTACATCACGCTGACTTCCTCAGCAGAAATCCAATTGGTGTACGACGGGTTAGACATGCGTTTAGACATTACTTGGCTACAAGTAAAACAATGAAGTAGCGACGAAAAAAAAAAAAAAAAAATATGCGCCATTGTTTAGTATGCGCAGTCAAGAAAACAAGTACTGGACCTCTACATGGGTTCATTGAATCTGCAGAGAAGCCTAGAGAACCTTTATATATTTTATATCTCGATTGTTTGGGCCCTTTAACTACCACCGATTCTAAGTTTAAATATTTGCTTGTAGTGGTTGACCGCTTCACAAAATATTGCTTTTGGACACCCCTGAGAACAGTTCGGGCCGGCGAAACTAAAGACAAACCTACCAAAGTGTCTGGGGCAGCTAAATACAAATACCATTTTGTTACACCTGATCTAAACCAAAGTAACGGTCAAGTTGAAAGGTACATGAGAACCATTATGAACCTCCTGTGAATCGAATCATCTGTAAAGTCAGAATGGTCGAGCGGTATCTAGAAAACCCAGCTAGTTCTAACCCGACGAAAAAAAAAAAAAGTACTATAACAAGACATGACGAAGAAAACTACAATAAGAATGTTTCCAAGGATATGGATAGTTGTCTGCTTTCAGATTGGTTGAAGTTAATATGTTGACGAACTTGTAAACAACTAATAAGGAAAGTAATTAATGCTTAAGTTATATAAAAAAAAAAAAAAAAAAAAAAAAAAAAAAAAAAAAAAAAAAAAAAAAAATCTAAATGTATGGAGCAGACCTTTTGTGTCGACTGCATTTATAAAAAAGATTAAATGTATGGAGCAGACCTTATGTGTCGACTGCATTTATAAAAAAAAAAAGTTTAAATGTATGGAGCAGACCTTTTGTGTCGACTGCATTTATAAAAAAGATTAAATGTATGGAGCAGACCTTTTGTGTCGACTGCATTTATAAAAAAGTTTAAATGTATGGAGCAGACCTTTTGTGTCGACTGCATTTATAAAAAAAAAAGTTTAAATGTATGGAGCAGACCTTTTGTGTCGACTGCATTTATAAAAAAGTTTAAATGTATGGAGCAGACCTTTTGTGTCGACTGCATTTATAAAAAAAGAAAGTTTAAATGTATGGAGCAGACCTTTTGTGTCGACTGCATTTATAAAAAAGATTAAATGTATGGAGCAGACCTTTTGTGTCGACTGCATTTATAAAAAAGTTTAAATGTATGGAGCAGACCTTTTGTGTCGACTGCATTTATAAAAAAAAGTCTAAATGTATGGAACAGACCTTTTGTGTCGACTGCATTTATAAAAAAAAAAAAAAGTTTAAATGTATGGAACAGACCTTTTGTGTCGACTGCATTTATAAAAAAGTCTAAATGTATGGAACAGACCTTTTGTGTCGACTGCATTTATAAAAAAAAAGAGAAATCTAAATGTATGGAACAGACCTTTTGTGTCGACTGCATTTATAAAAAAAAAATCGGTCCGAGACAACTCAGACAAACTTTCTCATATATGAGTTTATAATTACTTAGCCCAGTGTTTCCATTTATTAGTTTTCAAATGTACATTTAAATATTATTGAACATTTCATCAAAATTTATCATAAAAATAACTTCTCCTGGTCGGGGAATCGAACCCGGGCTCTCTCCGTCCGCGTTTTAAGCTAATATCTCAGGAACTAGATTTTTCCCGGGAAAACGGCTTATATCGTTGGATTCGTATTCAAATGGACTACATTTTAGAATTTTTTAATCAAAATCGTCGGAACCGTTTTCGAGAAATAATTTTTTTTCATGTTTTTTCAGAGTTTTTGGGGGGTAGCGCCCCCAAATTTAGAGCTAAAATTCATTTCTCGATTTCGCCTCGGGGTATGATTTTTCTGAACATGTATGCCAAATTTCGTCAAAATCGGCCCAGTAGTTTGGGCTCCAGGCGTCTGCACAGACGACAGACAGACGACAGACAGACGACAGACGACAGACAGACATTTTTTAAAAACCACTTTTTTGGACTCAGGGGACCTCAAAACGTGTAAATCCATCAAAATCTCAAAATCGAATTTTCGCGCCATCACAATACTTTCTCTTTATATGAGAAAGTAAAAAAAGAAGTCTTAAATGTATGGAACAGACCTTTTGTGTCGACTGCATTTATAAAAAAAAAAATAATTGTAATGTATGGAACTGCCTGTTGTGTAGACTGCATTTACAAAAAAAAATAATTGTAATGTATGGAACTGCCTGTTGTGTAGACTGCATTTACAAAGAAAAAAAAAAAAAAAAAAAAAAATTGCATTTTTGCTTATGCGTACCTTAATCACAAACTTCAGTTGTACGATGTTACAGGTTGGACGTAACATTACTTTTGTCTGAGCCACTAGCTTCGAGAGCGAAGCTTACATCAGGATGGCCGTGTTGGATTGTTTGTTATTATTACTTATTATATGTGAGACACCAGCTTCGAGAGCGAAGCTTACGTCAGGAAGGTCGTGTTAGATGGTCTATTTTATTATTAAATATATGTGTTTATTGTTTGGATACGGGTCGTACTTATTTAAATAAGTACGACGATTAATGGCGTCTGTCCTCTCCCAATGAAAACGCTGGTTGAAAGTCGTAGTCAAGAAACTGGATTACCGGACATGCGCGCAGCGGCGGGAGGATCGCGCTGAGGTCCTCGAGAGACAGTTTTGGTTTTGGACAGCGTGGGAGTTGCGACAGCGGCCATCTTTCGAAGGAGTTCCGCTTTTCCTGCTTTCCTGCTCCGCGGAAGACTCAAGACGACATCAGGTTTCCCTTAATATCTAATAATATATATATATATGTGTGTGTGTGTGTTAGATTATATAAATAAAGTCTAGGAATACATACAGCAAATGGTTTATTACTGGTTTTCACAATGATTATGAAAGTTAAAAGAACAATTGTTTTATATTTAAATAATGCTGTTTAACTAAGTAGAATCTTCAAAAAAGGTTAGTGTGCTCATTGATATACATTTTTTTATAGCCCTTATATGGGTCGAGTAGAATACATCAGTGCTTTATACTAAAACATAGCATAGCGCAGAATAAGAAATGTGACAATGTAAATTATACAAAAAAAAATCTCAATATTTATTTTATGAATATAAATATCGAGCATTTTAATGTTGTTGTTTTTTTTTAATTTTCAAATACACATTTTAATAAAGAAAATTTCGCATCATGCATTGGTTTTACAAGCAAGTTTCTTGAATGTAATAGTTGTTGTTGATAAAAACATGTTAACATAATATTCCAATAATAAAGGTTTGGCAAATTTAAGAATAAGATTGGCAGGTTTAAACTATTAAAGAATTATCAACAATATCCTATTTTCCCTTAAGACCCAACTAATTTTAAAATAATAAGGTAGTAAGAAAAATCTTACTACCTTATTAAAAATTTCTTTCCGTCCTGATCTACTTCATACTACCTAAATTTTCCTTTCCTTTTCTACTTTATTCTAAACCTTCCCCCTTAAGTTACTTTCTGATAAATAACTAACGAGGAAATACAAACAAAAACCGATTTCCAAGTGGAACTTTTTCTCCTCCCTAAGCCATAAATAATGCATGGGACGCACGCTTCAACGCACAATCGCACAGAATTTAAGCATCCAGGAAAAAAACCTTAAAGCAAAAGGTAAAGATTGTAGAATATTGGATTTAGTTTATTTTAGTATGTTGATTCTGATTACACTGTTAAAGATTAAAAGCAACACTGCTTTAGGTTATTTTTACGTCAAAACATTTTTTTGAAACTACTATGTCTACCGAACTTGTTTTGTTTAAGTTTGAGCTGTTAATATAGCTGCATATATATTCAGTACAGTATTATGGGTTTTGTTCAAAATAAATAAGTCTTAACAATATAATTTAACATAATTTCTATGGTAATTTAGGTACAACATATACATATAATATATATATATATATATATATATATATATATATATATATATATATATATATATATATATATATATATATATATATATATATATATATATATTTCTCTTTATATGAGTAAGTAAAACAAATTCTTGAAGTGAAAAATCATTCTCCTGCGTAGCTTAGTTGGCAAGAACATCAGTACTGGAAATACAGGAGACCCGTGGTTCAAATCCCGGCGCTGGAATGTATTTTTCACTGTCTGTTTCCCGTGGTTAATAATAATTATCATTTGATTTAAATTAAAATTTAAAAGTATGAAAACTACCAAAAAACTTAAAAATTGTGTATATATATATATATATATATATATATATATATATATATATATATATATATATATATATATATATTTCTCTTTATATGAGTAAGTAAAACAAATTCTTGAAGTGAAAAATCATTCTCCTGCGTAGCTTAGTTGGCAAGAACATCAGTACTGGAAATACAGGAGACCCGTGGTTCAAATCCCGGCGCTGGAATGTATTTTTCACTGTCTGTTTCCCGTGGTTAATAATAATTATCATTTGATTTAAATTAAAATTTAAAAGTATGAAAACTAACAAAAAACTTAAAAATTGTGTATATATATATATATATATATATATATTTCTCTTTATATGAGTAAGTAAAAATAATTCTTTTATGAAAATCAATAATTTAGAAGTCTAAAGAATTTTAAATGCGTTATAATTTGATATTTAGTGTATTAGAATTGTGTATTCCTTGAAGGCTATTTACATTAATTGATGTGTTAATCAATAGAAAAATACTTGATTCATTTTTTTTTAAAAGTTAAGAGACGTTGTAAATAGAGCAACTCTGTTTGACTCGAAAATCGAGGGTCTCATTCATACAGGGTTAATAGAGCCCAATACTTTCAAGACCGTAAAGAAGAAAGGCAAGTCCATTTATTAAGATTGTAAAACCATGCATGTGCTCGTTTAAGTCAAAGTTTAAGTAGTTCTTCATAAGGAAGGGCTTTAAATACTAGGGTCTGGTTCCTCAATGAGCAAATGGACTGTATTTATCTTTATATAATAATAAACGCTCAATACACTATACTAAAAAATGCTAAAATAGGAAAAAATGAATTATTAAAATTTAAATAATAATAATATAGCTTAGCGTTGATTAGGGTAGAGCCGGGCTGTTGAAATTGGAGAAGATGGGACGATTCAAAATCTTGAGTATACACGGTACACTGAATGCTAGGCTGTTATATAAATTTTATAAATTTGTCTGGGTGCAGAACGAACAAGCTACCTGAATGCCAGGATTAAGAAAAGCTGATTTAACATAGATGGCTAAGTAAGTAAAACCTCAGAATCACTTGTAACACACTTTCTGTGCTCAAATTAGTGGAAGAATGAACGCGTTGCGTGGTAGGCCTAATATTAAGCAAGAATCAATATAAGTGCTACATTAAATAAACTAATCAAATTATGTACACATGTAATTTGATAAACATTAACTAATAACTAAAAGGAGTTCAGACGGTATAAATAATTTTCTATTAAAATTTCACCTTCCATCTTCTCACATGTCAGTAAAACTCTAACTCATGAATATATAAAATTTTTCATTTGATCTTCTCAAGTATAAAATTTGAATGTTTGTTTATTCAGATTGAGCAGTTACTATTTCACTCAACTCTTATAGTCATAAACATTTTGCAGTCTACAATAATCCGTAAAAATCGTTTAAACATAAACGAGAGTAATTTAATCGATTTTTTTACTTTAGAAATAAACTTTCTAATTTAAGATTCTTCGTTCATAGATTTGACACAGTCTGAGTTACTATAGCCAAGCCATGCCATAATTTTATTTTTTAACTCGTGTATTAAGATCGACTTAATTACGTTCAACTTCAACTCTCATCAAAATTACTAAATAATTTTATTTTTTTACCATTCTGTAACTTGCAAGCGAAGGTTAAGATTTTATGCGAATCAACATATGATGATAAAAATTTATTGTATCCAATTAACCAAAAAATTCCACGATTAGAAATATTAATGACCAAGTTGTAAAAAGGATTCATAAAATTAAATATAAATAGTTATAGGATTGATCTGATATTTTGGGATATTTAATGAAAAGAAAAATTACCTCATGCAAATAAAACGTATGCAATGTTTAAAAATTCACAAAGTGAAATTTTACTATAAAAAAGTTAGAATCCATAATTAAAATTATAATAAAGCCTAATGCTCTGGCATAATTTATACAGTTTAAAAGAAAAGAAAGTTCAAGCTTCAAATTAGTACAATTAAAAAATAGACTGCCAATTAGTGTGGCACATAGCTTCCTCGTATCCTATTCACTTACTTTATTGATTGTATGCTTTTACAAACCATTATTGTCTAAAAAAAAAAAAAAAAAAAAAAAAAAAAAGATAATTTTTTTTTAAATTTCATCCCCTCAAAACTAGAAATAACACAAAATAGAACGTAATAAAATTGAATCTACTATTCAAGAGCTTTCCTACGATATAAATCATATTATAAAAGATTAACTTTGACATTTGTACTCCTGTACTTTGAGGTACCAAAATTATATTTTTTAAAAATAAACAATACAAAAGGGCATTAATTAAACTAATAAATAAATATAAATGAGAAACCTAATATCAAACAAGTATTTAAACCCTTTAACCTACAACAAAATTAAAAATCGGAACAAAAGTACGTGTACAATTTTCTTAAAAAATAAACCAATAAAATAGCTTTAATGTACATATCAAGGCATTTCAAATGATATACGACACAATATTAAAAACCAAAAAAAGTGGTCACGTGACACGGCACACGGGAAAAAGTTTACTCTCATGTTCTCAGCAAATAGGATGAACTAATGAAATAAAATATAATCAATTTAAAGAGCATTAGTGTAGAATTCAAGCGCCTCAATCAGAAATGAAATCGGTCAACTATTATAGAAACTATGGCCATTCTAAGACAAATAGGAAAAAAATTAAACCAAAAAAAATATCAAAATTATCACCATCTAAGGTACAACCGATGATTATACGACAAAAAGTCATAGGGCCAAAGTTGTAGATCTTTTAAAAAAAGTTACCGCTGGTGCTATCCGTTTTCCAATACGACTTACCGTTTAGCCGCAATAAGTCCCCAATAAAGATTAAAAATCAAGTCGGCCATTTTTATTTTTTTAAGGGGGGAAGGTGGGGGAAAAGTGAACTTTGTATAATTATTTTGGTTCACAATATGGACGTTGCTCGTCGAATGGCGCAACCCAAAAGTCTCTATCTTTTCTGGAAGTGGGTAAACATTCATATCAGTCAGTGAGTCAGTTAGCCATGCGGCTTTATAGTACATAGACATATTAATTTAGCACGATTTAAAGTGCGCAGACGGTTAAAATTAGGCAGGTGCTATCTGCAAGCTACTTTCGACAAACCATAAAAATTTCATAAAAATCAGATGATTACTTTTAAAGATATAGCAGTAAATAAATGTATGTTTGTGAGCATGTGGAAGATAAACAAATAAGCGCAGAAGGTTGAAATTTATATGGGACCAACAATGGGCTAAGAATTACCTATACAAACTAAATTTCATTAAAATCGGACAAGTAGTTTTTAAGATATAGTGGTTCGCAAAAATTGAGCGACAGACCGACAAACAGACACGCGACAAAAAATGTTCCCTGATGTCTGAAACGGATTCTGTCTGGAATTTTTGAAATCGGAGATATAAAATATTTTCGTTCTTCAGGACGATCACATAGCTTCCGTTACCTTCGGTAAGCTCGGAAGCAATATATTAAAAGTAACACACTCCATAGCGAAGCACGGACATATAGCTGCAGTTTGATGTTGTCTTGTTGCATCTTTAAGTCTCACCAAGTCCGGATCAAAGACGTCAGGAACGGACGCACTTATGGAGCGGCATGACTTTATCAAATTAAATTCTGAGCGAATGATTGTTTTTAGTGTAAAATAATTTTTGTAAACTTAACTTAAATTTGTATTAATGCGTGTGTGAATGAAAACTAACTTGCAGCTTAATCATTTTTATTTATTGTCTGTATTAGCTTCAGTACAAATGACAGACAATCTATCGATGATAATTTAATTCGATTTACAGTAAAAGTAACTGATATTATTATTATAAACTGATATTATTATTATAAACCATAATAATGATTATTGTTAATAAAAAATTATGGCAGCATAATGCCATAATTTTTCTTATTATTTAATATATGCTCGTTCGTTAAATCTATTTTATATTGTTCGTTTTTTCATTTACTTTCCTTTTTTAAGGTGATTCTTTGGGTACATTTTTCAGTCACTTATTATTTTTTGAAATATCACTTCATCTTAGGTACTTATGTAAGATTTAAGCCCTGTGGACTTAACAATTATAATTAAAAAAGCTTAACATTTTTTTGTGAGACAAAAAGTAGGAGAATCACGTTTAGGTTGGCAATTCAGCAGCCGAATAGCGATACGCAAAGAATTGAACGTATGGCACTCAGATCCAAGAAAAACATCATTAACTCAGATATTAGTTCACTTTTCGGGTCAGTGGTTTTGATTTCTAAGGAAGCACCAAAGCCTTAACTCCGGACTATACCAGGACCGAAGCGGGTTGCAAGGTGTTGGAGATAACTATTCAAGCATAGAAACGGATAACCATCACCTGAATTAACTCGTATACCTCGTCGATAAACTACTGGGTTAAATGGCTCGAAAACGAGCAAGCAATCCAACCGCACATAAACTAGAATAACTCTTCACAATAGAAATTAAAAAAAAAATCTCAATGCATGATCTACAGTTTAAGTAGTAACTTATAAATAATAAAGCTGTTATGTTTACATATTTTCTGTCACTGTATTTTCTTATATGATATTTCTACTAAAATTTAAATAAATATTTCAAATTTGTTGTTCCAGCCCAAACCAAAAAGATAAGGAAGGTATTGTGTAGAATAGCTTTTGTATGGAAAACAAAAGCTTAGTTCCCCCACTTTCAGGACTAGGGGATCTTATATGAGAGCTTGGTTTTTCCAGCCTCTTGTTTAAAGTAACACTTGAGTTTTAGTGTGTACCTACGTTTTTACCAACCGTGTGGCAGGAAATTATATAAATATGATCATTTAAAACGATGAAAAATAAAATTCTTTAAAAAAATAGAATTACAATGAAAGCCCTCCTCCCTTCCAAAAAAAGTGTTATATTTCTCAACCCACCTATTAGAAAATGTCTCTTATCCAGTCTCGGTTCAACCGGTCATGATTTTAAGTGGTCGCTCAGCTGGACTGGAGCACTGCAGCAATGATTTAAAAGTATATTTCTTTGTTTATATTTATTTGTTACAAGATAAATTTAGTTTACCCGGTCAGTTTGTTGTCCAGTCATGGGTTGGGTCCCAAGGTGGCCGGTAAGAGGGTACTGTATATAACTAGCGTTTCTAAATTAAAATATGCAGAAATTTTTATAACGCAAAAATAGTAAATTTATATTGAAACCTGATTTGAATCTTCATACAATTTGTTTAGAAAAGTAGTCCAACAGCTCTGTCTTCTTTTATGAGAATGACAATCCATCAATAAAAAGATAGGAGGAAGGAAAATTGAACAATACAAAAAACAAGGTGCAGAAAAAGAAATTTATAGAAAAGCATAGAGAAAATGCGGAGAAGATATACGTCATCACAGCAGAGAAACCATTTCAAGTTCCATTCTACTTTTTTCATCAACTAAGTTTGGCTTTTTTATACCTAATCATGAAAAAATATTGAGAAATACAAATATCCATATATTAAATATATATGTATCAAAAAGCTTGATATTACAAAGAATATGTTGCAACATACTGAGAAAATTAAATAGAGGTGATAGGTTTTCTTACCATGTTATTTTACTTCATCACGTTGATGTTTCTTGATTAAAAAATCGGTCCGTCACACCTCAGACAAACTTTCTCATATTGTTGAAATTGTATTTAAATTCTATAATATCTCACATAATTGATTTTTTTTTTAAATCGTTCAACAGGTAGTTGTTTACTTTTTGTAGTTACACCAATTGATAGTATTTATGAATTTTAATTATTATGTAAACAAACCTGCATTACTACGAAATGATAAATGTAGATGAACCTGGGTTTTATTGTTTTGACAGATAATGTAAAAATAAATAAAGAATTTTTGTGTTTGTGTTCAAACTACTATTAAGCAACGAAACTATTTTATTCTATAATTAGTATATTAGAAAACAGTTTTCGACTTTCAACAAAATCAGATTTATTTTCAACAATATCTTAAAAACTAGATTTTCCCCGGGAAAACGGCTTATATCGTTAGATTTTTACTTAAACGGACTACATTTCGGATTTTTTTTCACATTTTCAGAGTTTTTGGGAGTAGCGCCCTCAAATTTGGATTACTTAACTCATACTTACTCTTTATTTGAGAAAGTAAAACTAAACTCTAGATCTAATGAATAGGAAGCTGCTGATCGACGTCCAGGACCTAAGCGAGATGACAAGAAACATAAATTGCCTGTCACTTCCACACCTAAACAAGCCTTCCTTTTTAGTGGAATTGCAAGTTCATTTGAATGTAAACGACGACTTTCAAGTAACCACCCTTTAAATTAACTTTAGTTAGAGACAAATTGTTAAGGGAAAGTGGTTTAAAGGATCAGGGTCGAACTGGAAATGCTGATGGGGTCAGACTGGGGGCTAGAGAAACAAGAAGGAAATCAGGAGGACTCCAGGGGAAGGAGGAAATATTCAAGCTGACTTGAGTTTCCCTCGGAGAGATAAGGGCGAGGTGTTACCTCCGGCCCTTCAGCACGTCTCGTCCTCCTGATCCGTTCCCTAAACCTTCGCCGACTCCTCTCTTCTGCAGTCTACTCCCAATCTAGTATTGGGTAACCCTTGCTTAAATCCCGCCCGGTCGAGTTATGACAGGCATTAGGAACCCCTTTAGTACTAGTCTAAGCTCGCTTAAAGCGCTTTACTTACAGTCAAGAAAGGGACGCTAAAGGGGACAACTAAGTTAGAGCGAATTTGCATTAAAAATCGTAACTGTATTCTATTTATACACAGACCTTTGAGTTAAACTATCTAAAATTCGCATACGAATGCGACAAGCCTACCTTGTTTAGACTCCCAAAACACTTTAAAGGGGATAAATTGAGTAATTAAAGCTAGGGAGGAAGCGACGAGTCATAAACCATGTACGAATGATTTAAGCTTGATTCTATTTCGTTGAAACGCTAAAATTTTACTAGTGCGAGATGAAACGAATCGCAAGGATCCGTAATCATGTTTTTTAAGTGTTTGAATAAATTTGAAGCCCTGAATTCCTCCCCCTGTAAACGAAGTAACTACAGAGACGGCTCATATGGTAATGAATGATATAATAAATTCATCTTTCTAAAGGCAAGAAACGCTGATTCAATTAAACTTAATTTCTTAACTTTATATAAACAGCTGTCTACTGTAAAACAACAACAACAACAAGTGATAAAAAGGAAACGTAAATTAAATCCATTTGTTATGGGTTGTTGTGGTTAAATTTAATTATTATTAAAATTTTATACAACAATTTACAGTAAAAACAAAATTCTCGAATTCTTTTTCTGGGGATCTGAACTCCAAATTTTTATCATTATCAATTTTCACTATTATCTAGCACACACACATTTCCCGGAAAAGCGACAAATTTAAATAAATAAAATTTTATTTAGTTTCCGGTCGTAAATTTAAGAGCTAAAATATTTACCGATTTAACCTTGGGGCATGGTGTTTCTGAACAAGTACACCAATTTAATCAAAATAAATTGAGGAGCATGGGCCCCAAGCGTAAGATCCCAGACAACCGGGAAACATTTCTAAATAACACATATTGAGAATCAGGGGATTTTAAAATATGTATATCCATCAAAACTTTATTTCGAGACATCAAAATAATATCTTCCAATACGAAAAGTAAAAAAAAAAAAAACCTAAATTAGTGATAGCTTTCACTTAATTATTAGGAGGTTTTGCAGCAAATTAAAAAATTGAAAAACTATGCCATATAGTTCTATATAGGCTGTTCAGGGTGGCCACTAATATAGCTTGACAAAATTCCCTGACTTTTCCCTGACATTTCCCTGACCTACTTCAGGTTTTCCCTGACCATCATCGATATTTACTTTACAAGATTTACCTTTAAAAAGTTAAAGATCATCAAGCTAAAATTGAATACAGACATATACAAGTTGATAATTACTTAGCCCAATGTTTTTCATATATTAGTTTTCATGTTTTCGTAGAAAAAATTAATTATTATTGAACATTTCATCAAAATTTGTCATAAAAATAACTTCGCCTCGGCGGGGAATCGAACCCGGGCTTTCTCCGTTTTTTTTTTTGTTTTTTTCTTTTTTAATTTAAACGATTTCGAGAAATAATTCTTTTCCACATTTTTTCAGAGTTTTTTGGGGGGTAGCACCCCCAAATTTCAAGCTAAAATTCATTTCTCGACTTCGCCGTGGGGTATGATTTTTCTTATGTCTAGTATTTTGTCGGGTCCACACCGATTTTTCCTGTTAAGCGTTTTTCTGTTCAACGCTAAAAAGTATAAACTAATAGTAACCTTTCCTTATTATCCTAGAAAGTAACAATTCACGTATTTTTACTTTCTCATGTAAAAGAGAAAGTATTGTGATGGCGCAAAAGTTCGATTTTGATTTTTTTTTTTTTTTTTTTGGTCCCCTGAGTCCAAAAAATGGTTATAAAAAATGTCTGCTGTCTGTGCAGACGCCTGGTTTAGGCTCCAGGCGTCTGCTGGGCCGATTTTGACGAAATTTGGCACAACATGTTTAGAAAAATCATACCCCGATGCGAAATTGAGAAATGAATTTTAGCTCTAAATTTGGGGGCGCTACCCCCAAAAACTCTGAAAAAAAAGTATTTCTCGAAAACGGTTCTGACGATTTTGATAAAAAAAAAATTAAAAATGTAGTCCATTTAAAAACGAATCTAACGATATAAGCCGTTTTCCTGGGAACAATCTAGTTCCTGAGAAAAAAGCTTAAAAAGCGGACGGAGAGAGCCCGGGTTCGATTCCCTGCCTAGGAGAAGTTATTTTTATGATAAATTTTGATGAAATGTTCAATAATAATTAAAAATGCACATACGAAAACTATTAAATGGAAAAAAAAACTGGGCTAAGTAATTATAAACTCGTTTATGAGAAAGATTGTCTGAGTTGTCTCAGACCGATTTTTAGGGTTTCGAGGTCGTCCTAGAAACCCTTATGCTTTTGGTAGTTCGCCCGTCTGTTGCATCTTGGAGTATATCTCCCGACCTACTGAAGCTGTAGACTTGAAATTTGGTATACAAGTTTAACTATTTTGCCCAAAAACAGAAAAACTATTGCGGGCTTAAACACTCCAAATTTCTACGATCTGCGATCAATTGCGAGTAGATCGCAATATTTTATATTTTTTGTAATTTTCAAGTTGGGTATCATTTCAAAGGTATTGAAATGTAGATTACAAATATATATCGCGTTTCCAAAATGGCGGCCATTTTACTCCCCAAATAATTAAGACAAAATGTACCCCCCCTGCACTACCCCATTAGGATAGGTCCTAAAAAAGGGCAAAAACACATAAATATATATCTCTGTAGTCCAATGAAATTTCCGCGAGTTGGTCTAAAAAAGTGAAATTTTAGGGGGCCATAACTCGGGAGCCCTAACATTTGTGTCATTTGAAAATTCGAAGTTGAGTATCATTTTAAAGGTATTGAAAATTGGTTCACAAAAATATATCGTTTTTCAAAATGGCGGCCATTTTACTCCTAAAATAATTAAATTAGTGCATACTACCGAAGATAGTAATGGATAATATGCACTCCTCGTTTCTTAAAAGTGAATTTTTATACATATTTTTGATGAATGTTTCGATGAAGGATAATTTAGGTGTAAGAAAAGTGACATAATACATATTTTTGGTAAAAAACATAATAATATTATACTTATGAATTCTTATGACCGAAGAAACCCTTTTAGTAACTTGCTGGTAAGTACTTGACGGGATTTTTTGATATAATTTCTAAGTATAGAGGTCGCTAATCCTTCTACCTTTGTTCCAAATACAGCATTTTTATTTTTATTAGAAATTTCGAGAAAGTTAAGGTTTCTGTGCTTTAAAATAATGAAATAAGGATTATAATTGCCGGTAGATTTTCCCTGACCTATGACAAAATTCCCTGACTTTTCCCTGACTATTCCCTGTCGGCCGAAATTCCCTGACTTTTCCCGGTATTCCCGGTTTTCCCGGTCGGTGGCCACCCTGCTGTTTCTATCGAAAAATCATGATTCCTATGCAATACAAAATGGCAATATTGTACAAAAGTTACAATCGGTAAAAAAGGGACATAAAAGAGGGATGAAGCAGAGATGACGGTAGAAACAAAGGACTTCTAAATGTGAAAGAGTTGATAAATATAGAAGAGAACGATAAAAGAACAATAAGAACCGACAGAAGTCATATAAAATAAATGTTAGTCGTAACAAAATTCATATTGGAATGAAATACTATCGATGAGCTATGTCCAATATTTACTGAACATCTATAGGGGGAGTGTAAAATGATTGAAAAAAAAAAATCTATAGTTAAAATAAAACTTAATCGGTTTTCATTTATTTATTAATAAACAATATTCAAACAACAGAATAGCAGAAGGGTGTAATAGAGTGCAGAAGAAAAAATGTCCAAGTATATAAAATATCAAGTAACTAGTAAAAAAATAGTTATTTATGTTACTAGGCAGCAAAATGGAATTTTGCTGACAAGTTTTTCAAGTTTTAGTTCCGAGCCGAAGGCGAGGATAGGCTAAACTAATTTACTGCAGAGGCGAAGCCGAGGCAGAAAAATGTTAATTACCTGTTAAGGTGTAACTGAAGCAGGTAATCTTTAAAAGAGTCAGGAATGTTTCCTTTGCTGCATAGTTAGTTACATACAATATTTTATCTACTAACGGCAGAAAAATTACACCAAAGATTATCTTTAAATAACATAATATAATTTTACCATTTAACAATAACAAATATTTTTTGATTTAACGAAATAAAAGTTGTAAATATACGAAAGTTTGAAATCAAAAAATGTCTGCCATCAACTCCCTTGTTTCGAGAGGTATAAGGATATGTGACAAGGACTCCTGGAAACAGGAAAAACAACATCTCTACAGTGCTCTGTCCAAAAACGGATTTCAAACCTTAGTGATCAAGAAAGTCATACACCGTGCCGAAAAACCTGAAAACCCTGAGCAGACGCCACCCAATCCTCCAACCCAACGGAAGGCGTTCCTCCCCTATGTTAAGGGCACGACTGACAAAATCTCACGGATCCTGAGGAATCATGAGATTAAAACCACATTCACAGCAAGAAACACCACTAAACAACTACTGGGAACAGTCAAAGACCCACTGCCCCTCAAGACTAACGGGGTGTATGAAATACCGTGCTGCTGTGGAAAGTCCTACATTGGACAGACGGGCAGACTGATATCAACCAGGCTGCAAGAGCATATCAGAGCCGTCAAAAATAACGATTGGAAATCCGCAGTTGCAGTCCATTCCTCGAATACTGGTCACCTTATTAAATTCGAAGATACCAAAGTTTTGGCCTCGGTTCCTGGCTATTATAACCGAATCATAAGTGAGGCTATAGAAATTGAAAAGACCCCCGAAAACTACAACAGGGAAGATGGTTTCAAGCTATCAAAAACTTGGAAACCTGTCATTTCCAGCTTAACCACGGGTAGAACCAAGGATCAACACCTGGGAGACAATCCCTCTACCCAGACCTACCAAACACCCAGGTCGGATGATGCAACACCTGATGCAACAAACAGCAGGTATTACTTGAGGCCTCGAACAAGGATATAACACCTAGCTCTCGTCAATCTCCTACAGTTCACGTTGTTTCTATCGTTAGTACAACATGCTCTACCCTGAAGATGCCTCTAGCATAAGAGGAAGTAAGAACGTCGGAAGAGGAAGTAAGAAACGTCGGAAGTATCATCCACTAAGACGCGGTCACCACCGGAAGACCTAGAACTCCATTATGGAACTTACCGCGGAAGCCTACGCACCAAGATAAATATTTTTTGATTCAACGAAATAAAAGTTGTAAATATACGAAAGTTTGAATCAAGTTAAAACAAAGAAAGGCTAAACGATCAGTGTTGCCACCTTTTTTTTTATTTACAGCTGTTATTTATCTCAATTTTTAGCGATTTTTTTAAAAAAAAAAAAAAATTATTAATCATAATAAGTGTAATTTTTTCCTGTGTAATTCTTTCCTGACACCATATAGGGTATGTATTTACTTATGCATGTTTGTCATGAAAGATTGACGTTGACGGCTGTCATTTCGAATCCCAGCCACGATTTTTTTTACAAACGACAAAAAGGGTGAACGGAGGAGGATGCATAAAGTGAACGGGGTAATGCTTATTGATTCACCCTTAAGGGCATAAAGTTCCATCAGCGCGAAAGGGCTACATTATTCTGAAAGCTTCTCGAGCGCAATTCTTTCCCTGTTTGCTGGAGGCATAAAATCCACCTTTTTAAAGAAGGCGAACCATAATTCTCGTAATTGCATGCCACACTTTCAAAAAGAAGAAAACCTTTCGCCCTTTTTCAGGTCTGGTCATGCCCTACAATTATTTTATTAGGAACCAATTCGGTTAATTAAAAAACAAATATTTTTCCGTTCATAAATCAAGATTATGCTTAATATCTTACCATCTTAAGGAGGTTTCACTATCATTTTAAAGTGAATTATTTCCTTTTATTTACAACCTACTTTCCAGTATAAAAAAGAGAGTATATGTATCGTTGACTGCGCAACAAAACAGTGGTAATTCTGTGATTAGAAATCAGTGGAATACAATATAAAGGTAAAGTAAAAAAAAAAAAAATCAAATATGACTTGCAAGATTAATTTATTTAATTTTTGTGACAATACGTGTCGGTTTAAAATTAGAGCTAATTCCTTAAGTTTTAAAAAAACAAAATTGTAGGAAAGACTCTCACACCATTCTTCTTTTGAATTATTTCACAGGGGCGCGAGCGAAGCAGGGCAGAAAAGCTGGTTATTTATAACATCTATATTACTAAAAAAATAGAATTAATTTATTCTTAATTTAGTTATTAATAATTTATTGATAATTAGATATTATAAATGATATAATATTATATATATATATATATATATATATATATATATATATATATATATATATATATATATATATATATATATTATAGTTATATACATTTAATATACGAGTGTCTGTGTGTAGGCACCATAATTTTAGTCATGAAACATACGGCATAATTAAAAGGACGTAATAATTAATAGAATAAGGCGACTTAATTTCAACTGAAGGAATTAAATAGACCAGGTATTAGTTAGGAGGAGCCTCTGCTAGGATTTAACCAATGATTTATTCATAATAATAAATAAACGGTATTTATAACTTTAATATGATAAAATATAGGTAGGGTAAGATTATGATGGGGGATCGCACGTGTCCCATGTATAGAAGGGGGGGGGGGGGGGGGATCGTGTACAGGGTTAAGTGCGGTACGGTTGACTGGCCGAGTGGAGCCCTCAGTAATACAGGCCGACAAGGACCGTTAATACCGTATCACATTGGGCCTTGACACTAGCCAAACTAATAAACAAGGATTACTATCCTACAGGCACAGGTGAACCTTCGCACAGCACGAGGGGTTGGGGATGTACCGCCCAGCAATACCCAATAGAAAGCTCCCAACATAATCCAACATTCATAGTGGTTTAATCAATAACACCCAGGAGAATGTAATTGCAAACACACATATATGTTGCATTGTATTATAGAAACCAAACTCTCTGCACCAACCAAACCCAATTAATCACCCTCGACGCGTTCTCTGTGCGTCTACCAGCTTACTCCATTCCTCTTATCAACTAAGCATACTAGACAATAGATAGATAAATAAGGCTAATATAAACATGTAAGATCGAGAGGGAATAATTCATCCATGCAATACAATACAAACAACCATCAAAAAATTATATTATAAGTAGTTTTTAAAATAATGAGGTTCGCAAAAATGTTTACTTCTGACAGACACGAGACCAAAAATATTCCCTGATGCCTAAAAAGTATTTTTGTCGATTTTAAAAGCATAGAAGTCAATTTTAATGTTTATTCTGTTTATTAAAATGGGTTGCTGAAGTAAGACCAGTGAGGCTAAATTTTGAAATTTGGAGACATGAAACAATCTTGTTCTTCAGAATGATAAAAATGCTACCGTTACCCTTTGGTAAGCTCGAAAGCAATACAATTTAGAAATATCTTTATTAAACCTTTATGATATTGTTGTTAGTGTCTAAAGTACCCAAAACATTACAAATATATTATGTCATGAGTGTTCATATAAGTGTGAGTTTGTCCACGGACGTTAGTCGAATTAAAGGAAAACGTTAAAAAAAATACGTGTGGTGTCACGGGACACTTACATTTTTCATTAAAAATAAAATCACACTGCTAAGGCCGTCCGCACACGGGGCGATAGGCAATCGATACAACAGCAATACATAGAATTTTTAGCAATATATAGTATCGGCGATCTAAAAACAGGGCATCCGCACACGGGGCGATATTTTGTTGTCAACTCATACCTGAAACTCTGTTAATTTTATTCATTTTCAATGTGTTAATATATAATTATTAGTTATAAGTTTAAATAGATTATAAAAAATACGAAATCTAATGATTGTAGTAATCTTTGAGGAGAATATTAATAATTTTGTCGAAAAAATTAATGTTTAGTCCTATCACAATTTTGTTTGTATAAGGGAAATAACAGTCTAAAGAAGCCATCACCTTCTTTAGATTGTTACTCCCTTTTATTTTCTTATAATGGGAGTAACATTTTAAAGAAGTGTCCATTTTTATTTATTTAATAGGAAAAATATATAATCCAAAAAAACAAAAAAATAAACATTTCAAATAAGTAAAGGAAAATGTAGTCTTCTGTACTCGTATATATGCATTATATATTAATGATAAAAATAAATTTATTTATTTGTTTTTATATTAGTTTTATTTAATTACAAGCTAAACACATATTTCTTTAACTTTATTTTCCCTTTTTAGTTATTTTTTCAATTAAATACTAATCAGCATTATTAAAGTTAATTTATTTAAATTGTAGTCGTAAAATTAAATATAATGATGCTTCCATTCATTTATGTATTTGTTTTATAAAATAATACAAAAAATAAACAGAAACGGATTATCGCATCATATAACAAATGCAACACTTGCAATATCGCTTTGAGGATGCTTCCTTGCAGGTCGCACGTGTTGCATGTATTGCACCCGCAGAGTGTATCGCCTACTGATTGCCTCCCTATCGCTCCGTTGGTGGGTCCCCGCTCCTTTACCTAGGAAGCAACAGGGTGGCGATATCGTATCGCTGTTGCATTGCTGTTGTATCGCTTGCCTATCGCCCCGTGTGCGGACGGCCTAAGAACGATACGTTGCTAACTACTCCTTCCAATAAATATATAAATATATTTTTGACTCAATTAGAAAATTATTATTAGTAAAATTATTACATAAAACTTTTTACATAAATCCCTTGATCCGCTTATGAGCAATATTATTTTATTACATCAATTTATACTCATATATTTACAGTTTTACTGGATAATAATTTAACACAGTCGACACTGTCAATTTCTGACGATTCTCTTGGTGCACTTTCCATTTTAAATAATATAGAATACTTTTCTCAATGATAGAAACAATAATTGAAAAAAAGCTTTGTTTTGTAGATAAATAGCGAGTTTGACAGGAAGAAGGAGTAAGAGAGAGAGAGAGAGTATAGTAAGAGAGAGATGAAAAAGTAGAGGAGGAATCACTCAACATTCTTAATATTCCACATAGACTAACTACAAACCCCACACTTAAACCATCAACTTTTAAAAATTGTAAAATATATCACGTCACTATAAAAAAAAACTGCTGCTTGCATCAGGTTGAAATTTTACATGCCTGTTTCAATTGTACTTCAGACGATGTGTATGAAGTTTTATTAAAATCGTTACGTTAGAACGTAAGACATCGGTAAAAACATTGTTTTCTTTATTTAAAACGTTTAGGTCCGCTTTAATAAATTTAGCGATCTTTATCACTTCATAACAGAGTCGGTGTTAGTTTTACTAAAAAAAAGTATTTATAAAAGTTGTTTGTCTCATTAAATAGATAAAGTTAGAATTTTTTCCCGTCCTAAAATTCCAATTTTAAATTTGAAGCTTATGTTTACACGAGCGTTGCGCGTGAACGCTTGAGCGGATAACGTTGTCCAACGAACCTGTCCTGGGCGTTGGTAAAATGAACATTTGTACCAAATTTCAACTACGTCGGTCAATTTTTACACAAGTTATCGGCATCCGTAGACTTCGTGACGCTTTTAGCGTGACGGTTATTTTGTGACAGTGATTTTGGTCGTTTTTTTCGGATTCACTCCCGGGCTCCAGAACGTGCCATAAGGAACTTCGTTCCAAAAAAAAAAAACTAATTGGAAACTGGATATACAATATAAGTAATGTATACTGTTATAAGAAAACTACTATAAAATAGACCCAGATCTAATTAATCGGTGAAAAAAGCTCTTATAGAAAAGGATTAGCTCAGGGGTGGGTTACCTTCTCCCCTCTTACTCAATGGATAATTGAAGAGGTTGTGCAAAATTACAAGAGATGGCTCGTTCAGGGGAAGAAACAGCGTTAGAAGCAGGAGATGAAGATGGGCAGAAATGATAGAGATCCACGACCGAAGCCAAACTCCGCTCCGCTTTACCTCCTTATAAATTCATCGATCATATCCCCGGTAGGTGGCACAGTATAGCCCCAGGCGAACGTATTATCCCAACTTCACGTCCGAGGTAAGAAGCGAACAAATAAGGATTTTTCTCAAGGGCCCTTTACCTATAAGTTATATTGGAATAAAATGTGAGGTATAAAGAAGTCAGAGTTACAAACGATTGGTTTACAAATTACACAACTGGGAAGGCGTATGGGTTCTCAAGGAAACCTTAATACAATCACACAACATAATAATAATAAAATAAATATTATTTTCCCATAATTCCACAATAAAGCGCAGTATAAATTAAATAATAATAAATTGATGCTATATATCAAACATTTAATAAGTCATCTATCATACATACCAAATAATAGCAATAATAATAAATAATCCAAGTCAGATAATTAAGGCCTCTTTCACACGAGGCAACTTAGTTGATTCAACTAGTTGACTGGTTGACTCTCAACTAGTTGACTGCCCGTGTGAAGACTTTTTCAGGCCTCTTTCACACGAGGCAACTTTGTTGATTCAACTTCTCTTCCCAACGGAGATTCAGTACGATTTTTGGACCCGAGAAAGCAGGAGTACGTGAACTTCTTGTGCTTGCTCTTCTGCAAGAAGAAGAGCAAAAAAATTGTTTGTGTGTAAGGGAAGTCTCACGTAAAAAGGGTTTCGTTGGTTTTATGAATGGAAAAATTAATAATAGGAAAGTGAATATAAGGGAGGTGGGGCACGCAAAATGTTGATGTTTTTTACAAAATGGCTTGAAAAATTAACTAATTTCCACAAGTGGTATATATATTTGTAATCAACTCTTCAATACCTTTCATTTTATCAATCGTAAATTTGAACAGCTGATAATTTTGAGTTCGCTATATTTTTCCTGTGTGCGCCTCAAAACGATCTTTAAGACTGGAAAGTTTCAAGTATTTATCTCTTTTAATTTAAAAGTAATTGCAACCGTTCAGAGTGACAGACGAAACTTTAAGGGTTTCTTTTTTTGGTTTTATCACTGAAACCCTAAAAAGGAGAAAATCTAGTCGAAGAATGTGGGTTCATCCCTTGCTAGAATCGGGAAACGGGCGCTTACTCACAATTATATCCGAAACTACTAAGCCACGAGGATTAATTCTTCAATTTAATTGGAAGAGAAAGTAGAATCCATATCAAACAAGTCCAGTTGAATCAACTAAGTTGACTCGTGTGAAAGGCCTAATGCCTTGTAGTGTCTTTTTAGTTGAATCAACTAGTTAGGATGAGAACGTGAGCGGCACATGTGCCTGGCCTCCTAGTTGCCTGGGCGGACGAGTTGACTCGTGTGAAGGGGTTCGGGCCATTCCTTAACATTTGCTACCCGGCTACACTCCTTTTCAACCGCCAGTCAACTAGTTGAATCAACTAAGTTGCCTCGTGTGAAAGAGGCCTAAGGCCTCTTTCACACGATGCACCCGTTTCCCGATTCTAGCAAGTGATGAACCCACATTCTTTGACTAGATTTTCTCCTTTTTAGGGTTTCAGTGATAAAACCAAAAAAAGAAACCCTTATAGCTTCGTCTGTCACTCTGAACGGTTCAATTACTTTTGAATAAAAAGAGATAAATACTTGAAACTTTCCAGTCTTAAAGATCGTTTTGAGGCGCACACAGGAAAAATATAGCGAACTCAAAATTATCAGCTGTTCAAATTTACGATTTTTCTCTTTACATTTTGGGTGGGGTATAAAATGAAAGGTATTGAAGAGTTGATTACAAATATATATACCGCTTGTGGAAATTAGTTAATTTTTCATGCAATTTTGTAAAAAACATCAACCTTTTGCGTGCCCCACCTCCCTATATTAACTATTTGTCTATTCATAAAACCAACGAAACCCTTTTTACGTGAGACTTCACGCACAAACAATTTATTTCTCTTCTTCTTGCAGAAGAGCAAGCACAAGAAGTACACGTACTCTTGCTTTCTCGGGTCCAAAAATCGTACTGAATCTCCGTTGGGAAGAGAAGTTGAATCAACAAAGTTGCCTCGTGTGAAAGAGGCCTGAAAAAGTCTTCACACGGGCAGTCAACTAGTTGAGAGTCAACCAGTCAACTAGTTGAATCAACTAAGTTGCCTCGTGTGAAAGAGGCCTAAGTTTTCAAACCGATTGAAAAAAACAAGTAAGGCGCGCTTCACGTAAGTATACGTGAGGCGATAATCGCCGGTTTCTGCACGATTCTTTTACTATATATTCTATTTCTTTTTTAGGGTTTCGTTGGTAAAACCAAAAAAAGAAACCCTTATAGTTTCGTTCATGTGTCTGTCTGTCTGTCTGTCACTCTGTACGGTTCCAATAACTTTTGAATAAAAAGAGATAGAAACGCGAAACTTTCCAATATTAAAGATGGTTTTGACGCGCACACAGGAAAAATATAGCGAACTCAAAATTATCAGCTGTTTAAATCCAAAATGGCGGATAACTCACGTCATGCGAAAAAAAAAAAAAAAATTAATTGGGGTATCAAATGAAAGGTATTAAAGAGTAAATTACAAATATATATATATATCACTTAGGGAAAGTGTTCAATTTTCGGCGCCATTTTGTCAAAAAACATCAAAATTTTGCGTGTCCCCCCCCCCCTTAAAATCGTATTTCCGAACATACTAAAAATATAGAAAAATATGCAAAATGTGTGATCTGGTGGGTTATGTCATAGAAAAAATAAGATTAGCAATTTGATCTGATTTACTGGGAATCCAAGATGTCGGATAATTCATGGCACACGAAAATAAATATTTTTTTTAAATTTTGGGTGGGGTATCAAATGAAAGGTATTGAAGAGTAGATTACAAATATATATATATCACTTAGGGAAAGTGTTCAATTTTCGGCGCCATTTTGTCAAAAAACATCAAAATTTTGCGTGTCCCCCCCCCCCCTAAAATCGTATTTCCGCTCTTACTAAAAATATAGAAAAATATGCAAAATGTGCGGTCTGATGGGTTATGTCATAGAAAAAATAAGATTAGCAATTTGATCTGATTTACTGGGAATCCAAGATGTCGGATAATTCATGGCACACGAAAATAAATATTTTTTTTAAATTTTGGGTGGGGTATCAAATGAAAGGTATTGAAGAGTAGATTACAAATATATATATTACTTAGGGAAAGTGTTCAATTTTCGGCGCCATTTTGTCAAAAAACATCGACATTTTGTGTGTCCCCCCCCCCTAAAATCGTATTTCCGCTCTTACTAAAAATATAGAAAAATATGCAAAATGTGCGGTCTG
Source organism: Gerris lacustris (assembly GCA_951217055.1). Classification (NCBI taxonomy): domain Eukaryota; kingdom Metazoa; phylum Arthropoda; class Insecta; order Hemiptera; family Gerridae; genus Gerris; species Gerris lacustris. The sequence continues at coordinate 68,243,074 of OX578276.1, read as the reverse complement.
ATGGGCCAAAGAAAAAATAAGAATAGCAACTTGGTCGGATTAACTGGGAATCCAAGATGGCGGCTGATTGATGTCACGGGAAAAAAATATTTTTTTAAAATTTTGAGTGAGGTATCAAATGAAAGGTATTGAAGAGTAGATTACAAAAATATATAACACTTGTGGAAAGCGTTTAATTTTCTACGCCATTTTGTCAAAAACATTCAAATTCCCCCCCGCCCACCTACTAATTTCATGTTTACAACACCAACGAAACCCTTTTTACGTGAGACTTCACGCACTACCAATTTATTTACTATATATTTCTATATTCTTTTTCTACACTTTAAGACATTTAAATTGATGTATAACATGTCATGGTGACTAAAAACTTTTTTTTAGTCGCCCGCCATCTTGGAAATATTAAGTGTGAAAATTCCAAAAAGTGTGCAGTTGTCACAAATGCCGAGATGCACCTGCACCTGCGTGCCGAATTTCATATTTCTAGCTATACTAGTTTATGAATTGAAACATGCCAACGGACAGATAAACAGACAGAGCCGTTATACAAGGTTTCTTTTCTTACTTCCTACAGAAACCTAAAAAAATCATCATTTATATAATCGAGTAGTGTCCCGACAGCGACGACTCACCTAGAAATTATTTGTTTTTGCCAAACTAAGATAATCACATTTATTCAAATAATAATAAATGTTTGCTTTCATTTTTGGTCTTCAAATAGACAAGTAAATAATAACTAAATTAATTGACTTAATTTTACTTTTTTCTAAATTTAAAATTAAGCCTGTGCAACGGCTCGTAATAATATAAGCCATCTGATGCGTCTCGACTACAATCCTTAAGTCAAAAAAATAACCAATGTTCCTTATGAAATTTCAAACTTTATTCTCCACGAAAACCTTGAGATTAAAGTATCCTTTAAAGTAAATTCTAGCCATGGCAGAATATTCGAAATGTTATTAATACCTTTCCTATCACCCGATTTCTGTTGTACAACCTCTATTCTCTCAGTGTATTCCAGGAGTCTTATAGACGATTAAAGAGACAATGACCAAGTAACTTATATTATTATAAAGTATGATAAAATATTCTGACAATTAGGCTGCCACATGGCTTCCTTGCTTAATTGGACGAATTGTCACATGGGCATTCAATGGGAGGGCCGGGGCGAATAACGATGATAGTCCATTTTTTTGAAAAAAATAAACTATTAATGCTATCTGCTGGTTTTTGAGGTAAACTATCGATATGTATAAAGAATAAAATGAAAAAAACAATGATTAACCTCTTAAAAAACGATTTTACTTACAAAAACTTTTTGTACCAAGGGGTAAAAATGATGATAGTCCCATGAGTTGGGGGTAGAACGATAATAGTCCAATTATCTGTTTTAGGATGTGGTGGAGTTTCTGTAAATCATAGTTTTATTATCAAGTCTATGATCAGTTTCTATTCTGTATCATAGTGAATGGGATTTTGTTTTTATACTAAGTCAAGTTTGTTATTTAGTTTAAAACAGTTGTGCGTGAAGTCTCACATAAAAAGAGTTTTGTTGGTGTTGTGAACATGAAATTAGAATAAGGAGGGGGGGGGGGGGGGCAAAATGTTGAAGTTTTTTGACAAAATGGCGTGGAAAATTAAACAATTTACACAAGTGTTATTATATTTTTGTAATATACTCTTTTTTTGGCACTGGTAAGCTTTACCATACAGCCAAATCTACTCTTTAATTCCTTTCATTTGATATTAATGAGATCAAAATTTGCTAATGAAAAATTAATCGCTATCCACAAGTGTTAGGTATATATTTTTGTAATCTACTTTCTAATCCCTTTCATTTGATACCCTACTCAAAATTTAAAAAAAATAATTGCGTGACATGAACTATCCGCCATTTTGAATTTGAACAGCTGATAGATTTTAGTTCGCAATATTTTACCCGTGTGCAATTTAAAACGCACTTTAATACTGCTAAGTTTCATGTTTTTATCTCTTTATTTTTTTCTTCTTCGGGTTTCTTTTTTTGGTTTTACCAACAAAACCCAAAAAAGGAATGCAACCACAATGTTTTATGTATTTAACCGCATTTTATGTTTTATTATTCTTAATAATGTTTTGTGATTAAATACAAAGATTTTTAAAGAAACTTAATTTTTTACTTTTCCTTATACTTGCATAATATTATAATAATAAAGTTTCTTTTTTAAAAAAATTATAATTATATCACCTAATAGAGTAATGAGTTACAATTTAATTAAAAAATTTGGTTCGCAAAAATGTTAAAGGACAACCCGACAAACCGGTAAGAGACAAAAATAAATCCTGATATCTGAAACGGATTTCTGTCATTTTTTAATTAGGAGAAATTGAGCAAATCCATATTATCAGTTATATTCTATATTTAGTAATAATAATACTAGCCCATAAAAACCAAGTTTTTATTATAAATCCTTTATATTTTTTCTTTTTAGTTGTGAGGGTAAATAGGGGTATTAATTCATTTTAATTTTAAATACTTAATTACTAAAATTTATTTTATTAATAATTAATCTGTTAAAATGTTTTTGTGTTGGTAGAGAGTCTATGTACCAAGTTTCAGCTCGATTGGATGACTGGAAGAGGGTTAACTCGCCCTCCAAAGATTTTATATACTTACCAATTAATTAATAAATTAAATTTTTATTTTATTTTTATTACTTTTTTTTAAATTAAATGAATTCATTCATTTTTAAAAAGATAATTATTAAATTTAAAATGATTTAATTAATTAATTTGTTAAAATGACTTTGTATTGGTAGAGAGTCTATGTGCCAAGTTTCAGCTCGATTGGATGACTGAAAGAGGGTTAACTGGCCTTCCAAAGATTTTGACGTCAGGCAGGCAGGCACCCACAAAAGTGAAGTTAATATAAAGGATTTACAAATAGAGTCCGATTTCAAGACTTGCAGTTGTACTTCCGAGCCTACCTTTAGTAAGCTCGGAAGCATTCCTATCATTCTAGAGAACGGTTTTTTTTTTGTCTCCAAATTAAAAATATACTCGTCAGAAAGCATTTAAGACATCAGAGAACGTTTTAGGTCTCGTGGGTTTCAGTCGGTCTGAGGTATCTGTCCTCATTTTTGTGAATGCCAACATCGCAAAATATCTTATTCATTAAAAGTTGGAAATAAATCAAAATTAGCTCAAAGATGATCCCAAATTTATTTTAACTCTTTAGTCACATATTATTAAATTTAATCTTATTGGGAATCGAAATAAGTAAAAAAAATACAATAATTGTTTTAGGAAAAGTGACCTTAAATGTCAATGTCCATTTGTATATCATTCATTAGCTTAAGGAATAAGAAGGTTTATAAAAAAGAAAGTTCACTTGGTCAAATTTAGGAGAGTCTTCAAATATAATTTTCTTGGGAACAAATTAAAACACATCTTGAGGTCGAGTAAGTTTTACCAGGTAGGGCACATTACTTGTTTAAACAGGATGAAACAAAAAAGTCTGTGCGAATCTCCGACAAAATTAGACGCTACTTCTAAACTCTAAGCCATCTTAATCGTTCAAAATAATTAACTGGAATGTATTGCCTTAGAAATGTTAAATAATAGCTTTTTCTGAAAATAAGTTTTGTGATGTGGTAAACAAAAGCTCAGGGTATTATTTTTTTCTAAAAATTCATACTTAATTCCATCTTATTAGGTTCAGTAGACAAGCCAACCCACGTTAAAACCCATTTTTCTGAATTTAACAACGACAAATTATAATTCATGTTTTATTTAATTTTGATTAATTTTTAAAAAAGTAATTTACTGGCAGAAATCATGATAAGAATGTTCTAATAAAAATAACTTCTTCATTCTTTTCCGATTAGGGGATATTAAAGAATTTCATCCATTTCAATTTTCATTGCGATTCACCCAGTAGGATTTTTTGGATAAGAAAAAGTCAGAAGTCTTAGAATCTTAGAATATCCCTTGGGAAAGACTTATAAAAAACTCTTTCTCACTTCAATCATGTTCCATGCTTCTGTACATTATTCATAACAGAGTCGATTCTCCCCCTCTACCACCAAAAAAACTTTGATGGATATATATATATATATATATATATATATATATATATATATATATATATATATATTCATAAAATATTACAATCCGCGATAAAAATAAGTAAAAAGTTTGAGCTAAGAATCTTATTTTTGTTTTTCATAATTTACCAACGGCAACAAGAGTTAATTAACAAAATATTATTATATTTTAATTTTAACACAACTTCCCTCTCAATTATTAGTTTACTTAATATAACAAAGAAAGTGATGTCAAAATATTATTCTTTACTCCTTTTCTGTTTATTTTTTCCCCTTTCTGTATTATTAATCTAATATACACTTTCACAATTCTTTATAAAAATTTCAAAAATGTTATGTCCATTACTTTGTTAAATTTTAATAAATGGACTGTGCAGCATACTATTTAGAAATAAATAACTCATATTTAAAATGAGATAAAGTATTGTACAGATTACCCATCTATGCTGGTCGTAGAATAGAAGTCTGTTTTATAATATTTAATATAGCACAGCTAAAACATTTTTTTAATTATTTAGTATATTCAAATTAAATTCCTAGTACATTAATAATAATCAACTAAGTTAAATTTAAATAACTTTAATTGAGATTATATGCAATATATTATTATTAGATGTAACAAGTTTAACAAACAAAAAAAAAATTATATATATATATATATATATATATATATATATATATATATATATATATATATATATAAAACAATGCCAATGACATCGCTAAAATATTTAGAGAAGCGCAAAAACTTAAATTATTTTAGTGTTGTAATATGCTTAAAACAATAATTTATGAACAGAAGCAATAATTTTTTTATTTTAATATGCTGTGGCATTAACATGTTAATAACACAAAATATATTAAAAAGGTACTAACATTTCATTATTATAAATCTAATGCATCATCATCATTCTAAATGAGGGAAATCGATCAAACTCAATATCTGTAAAAACCGGGGTACGTCAAGGATATATTCTTTCTCTAACCCTGTTTTTACTAGTTTTAGAAAGGGTCATGCGGAGAGTAATAAAGTTAAACAAAAAGAGAGGAAATCCAGAATGAAATATGAGAGATAGGCTCAAGATGATATCTGCCAGTTCTTGGCGTTTGAGAGAGAAGCATTAAGCAGGCCAAGCTGGGCTAAAAATTATATCTTGCAAGACGAAAGAGATGAAAACATTCATCCAGGCTGAGCGTCGGTGAGGATGACAGAGATTGTTGAATCCTTCGTAAAGTGAGGTGACGACGACTGGGGAAACAGAGCAAGATGTCATGAACCACATTAGAAAAGCAAATGGAGCATTTATTCAGTAAGGAGGAGCCGTTCGATTTCGAGAAGGACAAAACATAGGTTAATCAATACCAAGTGTTTATCTTAAGTTACATACACTGTGATCTTGTAGAAACAAATACTAAAATGTGTTGAATTTGGATTGCTACGAATATATAGTAAAACAGAATTTAAAGAAAAACGAAACACAACTTTATATTTTGTATCACATGTAAAAAGAGAGAGAGAGTTAAGGTTACATGAAGAGCAGGTTACATTTTAATTTACAGGTTTGCCAATAATACAAGACTAAATTTAACTATTTCTTGAAATTTCTACAGATCTGTTTTATAAAAGTGTATTTTTATTTTTATTTTATTTATATTTTATTCTTTCAAATGTATATATAGTCTTGGTCACATTAAATCTTGTAATCTATAATAACCACACTAAGCTGTCAGTAGCCGTCGTTGTTGAATCTGGAATTAAATTTTTTTTATCGAACTTTCTTGCCAAAATTTCTCTGTATAAATCTGTAAATTTACTAATTTATCGACTAATACAAACAATTTTGTCAAACTGGTGACTGATGATTGTATCGTCATATGGAACATGTCTCTCAGCTAAAATTAAGAGCGACAGCTGATTTTGAAGTGGGTCAAATATAGATCACAAGTCTTTCCTTGACAGACAATAGATATACAAGTGAAACTTAGTAAAACCGAATTTAGAGAAATTGAACGCACATCCTAAAGATAAATTTGAACAAGTTTCGCCTTAATTTTATTATCAAGAAATACGCCAAAATAATTCATTAATCGGTCCAATAAGGTCGTAATATTTTAACGATGGCTGTAGTTGCGAGCTATATCGATACATTCGTCATTTAGTATTTTTACATAAAAAACTATCAACGTACTTGGAAAATGTTCTAATGTGTCGAAGGAATTACTGTCTCGATATACGAGTAATGTTGATTCTGTTCAGGCAGGAGCCTATTTTTAAAATCTTTTTTTTTCACCTCCCCTTCAGCGGCTAGTTTAAAATCATTTGTTATTGTTTATATTAGGGCTTAGGAGAGCTGTGCCTTATCTTTTTTTTTTTTTTCTTCTATATTTTCATTATCTGAGTGTTTATTTACTTTAATTTATTTTAACTATTTTATCTTCTTATCTAATGAATATATCCATATCTCTACTATTTATGAGGAATAAATTAACACATTAGCTTTAACCTTCTCAAGCTACAACCTTTAGTCTGAAGGAAGCTTCCACCTGGGATATAACTAAACCCTTTGTTAACTTGTCACTGAAGACCTGTTAAGAGTTCATCCCTAGGCTTTCACTCTGGCATCCTTTTGGCCATCTTGACTTCAGATGTTTAGAAGATCACATCATTCGCATAGGCGGCTCTAGAGCAATATGTTTGGGGGGGCTAACACTAGCGGGGGTGTTGGGGGGGGGGGGGGGGTGATACCCTTCAGGGAAGCGGGGGGTCAGGGGGTCCTCCCCCGGAAAATTTTTAAAAATGACTTTTTTAAGGTATTTTGGTGTCTAAAAATACCTGTTTGTTATACCTGTTTTGTTAGAAAAAAGCCTAATTCATAATGATAAATTAAAAATTTCTCCAAGAAGAAGAATAGATATGAATTTCATTACTAAAGATATTAGTAAGCCAAAGCCACTAGTTAGTTGGCTCTACCTATGGAAGGAGCTCAAGCCTTGGCAGATATTATCATTACAAACAATAAGGTAGAATTTTCAGTGAAAAGCTTTGCCGAATATAAATCTCCTGGCTGTGATGGGATTATGTCAATAATGCTCCAACCAGGTCTGGATCTGATTATTGACGATTTAGTTAAGATATACCTTTCTCACGGAACTATCCCTAGCTCCTGGAGGGGGGTACGGATTGTTCTTATACCAAAACAGGGCAAACCTGATTTTTCTCTTCCTAAATCTTACAGACCCATCAATCTTACTTCGTTCTTACTAAAGAACTTGGAAATTCTGGTGGATAGGTGGATTAGGGACAACATGACCATACCATTAAGCAAGCAGCAGTATGCATATCAAGCAGGAAAATCTTGTGAGACCATTTAGTCTGGAACATCGAAAGAGCCCTCAACAAGCAACAGCTGATGCTGGGACTCTTCATGGACATCGAAGGGGCTTTTAATTGTGTTTCTGTTGAATCTATCAGCCAAGCTGCTTCAGACTATGGTGTCCACCCAGTTATAGTGTCATAGATCAGAGCTCTACACTCTGTTGAAAGATGGTGTTATAATCATGGCCTCAGAGTTAATCCCGAAAAAACAGTGGTGACACTATTTACAAGAAAAAGAAAATTGGATGGAAGTACAGAACTGATGCTAAGTGGTAAGAAGCTTAACCTCGCAGACTCAGTAAAATACCTAGGTGTAATTTTGGATAAAAAACTGACTTGGAAACTTCATCTTTAAGCAAAACTGAATAAGGCAATGGCGGCCTTTTGGGTATGCCGGAAGGCCATTGGTCCCACCTGGGGATTACAACCTAAACAACTTCACTGGATCTTTACTGCCATGGTGAGACCAATTCTTTCCTATGCATGTGTCGTCTGGTGGCCAAGGATATCCATAGGAACTGCAAAGAAATCACTTCAGCACCTTCAAAGAACGGCTTATGTCGGTATACTATGCACTTGAGTCTATGCCATGCTTACCACCTTTAGATATATACCTGAAGTACGAAGCTATGCTAGCTTCATATCGATTGCACTATGCTGGTTTATGGATGGAATATGACAGTATAGGGCACAGTGTAATATGAAATTTTATCACAGAAATCTGCCCGGAAGTAGTGATGCTACAGGACTCTATGATACCACAGAGGTATTTTGACATTAGCTGGGAGTATCTGCTTCCTTCAAGACAAGACTGGGAACCTGGAGATGATCCTCAAGTGCCACCAGGAACAGACATGTGGTTCACCGACGGGTCCCGAATCGAATAATTATCAGGGGCTGGGGTTTTCTGTACAAAACCCCAATATGAGCTTAGGCAAATATGTAGTAAAAATAATAAAGTAATTATTAATCAGAGTGATTTGAATTTGTATTGATTAGCTTTTAGAGAGCAAGAAATATAAAATAACAATTTGAGCAAACTAATAATTATATTTTTTTAACTTTACTAATACAAGATGTAGTTTGAACTAACACAAAAATATAAACCAAATGCAGTTTTCTTGGCTTCGCATTGCAAATATTCTGACATCTTCACTGGATATGGTTTCAGGAAAAATACAGATATCACGAAAAATACTATTATTAAACTAATGAAAAGTTTACTGATCAGTAATACAACAAACATACGGCTCATATTATGTTTATGCATATCTAGCCTTTCCTTTAACAATTCTTGTGATTTTTCTAAGCTGATAAAAATTTTTGAACTCCTAAAAATTTTTGGGGGGCTTAGCCCCCCCAAGCCCATACCTTCGGCCGCCTATGATCATTCGTCACCATTTACCATATTTAATATAGACTACATCCTCTGGACCAGTGGCGTAGCTAGACCATTGGGGGCCCCCCCGCAAAAATTTTTTTGGGGCCCCTCACCAAGGAAATCGATGAGCAAAAAAAAAACCTCTCGCGTTCAGAATTAGGGGCCCCCTCGACGTTGGTACAAGGATAGTAATTCCAGTTGTTATTGGATTTGGGGGCCCCCTGGCACTGTTGGCCCCCCGCAATGCGGGCCCATAGTTACGCCACTGCTCTGGACTCACTAACATCATCTCTACTCATCTTTACCTACTCTTTCAACTCATCTGGACGTATAAAATATTTATAATTTATTCCTCTCAATTTTACGTTATCTTTATTCTTTATATTATATAATTTTCTTAACATTATATATTACATTCATTCTTAATTGGAATTAATAGATTTTTCTTCATGTTAAATTCTTTTATTGCAGTTCACTTTCTTTATTTTAAAATATAAATAATTCCTTTATGTTTTATACAGTTTATAATTTTCTTTTAATTATAATTATTATTTTCTGTTAAGTCTTATTTTTATTATATTTCTTTTTCCTCCTATTCTTGAGGAGGTGGTCCTTTCCTTTTTTTATCAGCGTTTCCTACATTTTAGTAAGGTGACAATTGGGTGTTCAATTTGAACCCCACTTCCCCCTACAGATTCTGTTAATAAATAAATTAGTGTTTCATATTTAATATACTCACTAAAATATATCTGTTTCTTCTACAATACTTAAAAATAATAACAAAATAGAAAAAAAGAACTTTTGAAACAACCTATGGAAACAAAAAAGTCCAGCCATACACCATGACTAAATGAGCGAAATTTCAGAGTACAGTAATTGTTGTTACGTACACTTTTGTCATATTTATTTTTTCATATAAGAGGGGGGTAAAATTGAAAAAAAAAAAAAAAGAAAGAAAGTTTTTATGCTATTTTTGACCCTAAATTGTCAAAATTTGACTAAATGGACTCCAAAAATGCTGGCCAACGAACTGATCCTTTCTTTTAATATTATTGAAATTTTAAAATTTGTTTGGATTTTTTTAAGTGCATCCTAGGGTGAGATATCGTATGGAGTGACACATACATAAACATATACATACATATATATACATAAAGAAAGTATTAAATTTCAAGAATCGATTAATAATGGTCTAAAACGGATTGCCATGGAGAAAATTTCGCATTACAAACATTTTGAAGCCATTGAAATAGCTCAATGTTCTTCGAAAATTCGCTAAAAGATATAAGTTTAGGATTAAAAGCGAATAAGAACAAATTCAAATGAAGAAAAACCTAAGGCAACTGGAAAATGGAAATGATAACTCTAGATTTGCGGCCAAGAAAACAACTGGGTGGGCTGGCTGGTGGCAAGGAAAATCGTAGAATCCTTAGAAAGAGCATGCTAAAGGATGTAAAGGAAAACCTGCAAAGGAGTACCCACGGGCTAATGATAGCGGATATTGGGGAAATATCAAGAATTCAGACGCTATGGAGTAAAATGTAACGAAGTACAAAGATAAATTTTAAATAGACAAATCAATTTAACACTACAAGGAGGTAAAACCCTAAAATTAAACCTTACCTGTATTCTTTAAAAGGGGGATATTTAATTTATGTTGGTGTGCTAGGTTAAAACATCTTTTATTAGTTGCCCACAGTTTTGTTTAATAAATGAGTAAAATAAAAACATTGGCAAAAATCTTCTATATATTATTGTAGATAAAAAAAATGTCAGGTTCAGACTTGAACTTTACTAGAAGGATAAGCTGAACTCGAGGATAGGGGCAAAGATAAGGAAGCTGATAGTTTGACAGTAATCCTACCAGGAAAAAGAAAAAGAAAGGGATAAAAAAAGCTCTTTCAAAAGCAGATAGCAAAGCTTGAGAACCGTGAAAGCGGTGCCAATAATTAAACTAGAGCAGGACAGAAACGTCTTTAGACGAGATAACATGGAGTAGTACTGGAAAAAAGCCTTTAAGGAACAAACATCCAAGGAATAAGAGACAATCCAGGAAATGGAAAGACCTAATGTAAGGAAAGATACATGGATGGAGGAGGTGAGGGAGGGTACTGGTAATAGACAAGAAACAAGAAGGGATACCAAGGGCTTAAGGACAACAGAACAACCTAACTCTTACACCGAACACAATCCATCTCCAATACAAGCACAACTTATTCTTACTCAACTACTACCTTGCTCTCATTTCTTCCCATCAGAGTTAAACGAAAAAATCTGTCCGATACACCTCGTATCCAGTGTTTTCCATTTGTTAGCTGATTCGGGTTTTGTGGTTACATTTATTAATTATTGAACAGTTAATAAAAATCTACCAAACAAATAATTCACCCTCGGCGGGGAATCGGACCCTTAGCAAAATTAGAGCTATTTTCTCAGGAACTTTTTTTACGAAAACTACTTATATGTACATATTTAGATTTATATTTGAATGGACAACAAAATAGAATTGTTTACTTAGAAATAGCCGGAACCGTTTTTGCGAAAAATCAAATTATTTTAAGATTTTTAAGAATTATTGGAGGGTGCGCCCAAATCCTTAGGAAGAGATCCTTAAATTTAGAGCTAAACTTAATTTCTCGATTTCACCTCGGGGTATATGATTTTCCTGAACCAAATCAAATTATTTATATGCAAACTCTGTTTAATAACTTGTTGTTTACTTTATATAATTTAAAGTGATTATTTTCAATTGTGACATTTGTACATTTTATGAAAAATACAAAGAAATATATGGATCGTTAATGTTCAAACTATACAAGGATTTCTTATTTAAAACAACCTCATTGATGTATTAGAATCTCACTAGTACCAGTAAAATGTATCCTAAAAAACCTTGTTCATTTCTTTTTGACGGTAAACCTAAAGGTTTGAAATATTTTCTCAAAAGCTCATATTTTTTTAATTCTATAAATTCATTCCATCTTAATCGACTAATTTAAGTATTTGTAGTTTCAAACTTGCAGATTATTCAGTCCATAAATCATATTTTAAACCGACATTTTTGAACGCCGGTTTTATAAAGAGAATACAAATGATAAGCTCAGCATAAAAGTAAATAAAATAAAAAATACAACCCTAAATTACAATTAGACTTATTATAATAACACTATTTGCAGGAAAAGGAATAATACATAGTTAATTATTATACTTAGATCAATAAGTAATTTTCTATGGTCATCATTAAGGTATTATATTTACTTAATATTAAAATCATAGTTAAATTCTGTAATTGTCATTTCTTATTTTTTCCTTTTTCTAGCGATATTTTCATCCGATTTCGCACGGGAATAAAGGTAAAGGAGTTAAATTTATTCTGGTTTAAAGTGTAGTTAAATTAACATTAGTTAAGGAAACCTTATTAAAATAATTATTATTGTAATGACTAGATTATTAAAAAAATATATGCTATATAAAAAGCACTAACATAAAAATCCTCCATATAATATATTTGTGACTAAAATAAATATTGATCGCGAAATAAATATAAAAAAAACAGCGTTAATGGCGATAATGGCCCAGTAGTATAGTTTAGGCTTCACACGTCCACACAGTCAACAGTCAAGCACTACAGACGACCAATAGACATTTTCTTTTTGGGGATCTCAAAACCTGTAAATCTATCAAAATCAAATTTTACCATCACAATATTTTCTCTATATATACATAATACGTATGATACAAACTACTGATGGTGAATCGAATCCTTAACTTCCAGTACATGATAATTATATTCTACGTCACTTTGCAATCATTACATGCATGTATAATTAAAAACGAAATTTGATTTGAAAAAGCAATAATTTTCTGTTAAAACCAAATTATAGTATTAAAAAAATGCAATCACAGTTTAAAAATAAACTGATATAAGTCTTTGAGGTATATTCAACAAAATAAAAGTAGAGATACGCTTCTTGATGTTGGCTGCCTAGAGAGTATGTCCGCAGGGCAGCCATTCAACTTGTATAAACAAAGAACCAATTCATGCACGTACAAGAAGTATTAACAAAAAAGAATATTTGATTTCAGTGAATGAAACTTCAAAACAACATTCCATACTTCATACATCCAAAAATTTTACATGAAACTTATTAAATATGCAACGTCAACACATGAATAATAAAAATCAATCGGAATCTCTATTCCACCAATTTTGAAGGGGAAAAACATACATTTCACTGCAGTTAAAATCCATACTATATATATATAGGTGTGTGTATATTTATTTATATATATATAAATATATATATATATATATATATATATATATATATATATATATATATATATATATATATATATATATATATGTCGAGTAAGCTTATATTCAATACTTTCATCGAATTTTCGAAGAATATTAGGCTATCGCAATGGCTTCAACATTTTTGTAATGCGAATTTTTGAAAATTTTCTCCATGGCAATCCGTTTTAGACCATTCTTAATCGATTCTTGAAATTTAATACTTTTCTTTATGTAAATACATGTGTCACTCCAGATGATATCTCACCCTAGGATGCACTTGAAAAATCCAATCAAATGTTAAAATGACAATAATATCAAAAGAAAGGATGAGTTCGTTGGCCAGAATTTTTGGAGTCCATTTAGGGTAAAAAATTGCATAAAAACGTGTTTTTTCCATTTTCCCTCCCCTCTTATATTGAAAAATAAATAAATAAATAAATAATGACAAAAGTGTACATTATTCTGTATTCTGAAAATTCGCTCATTAAGTCATGGTGCATGACTGGACTTTTTATTAAACTTTCAAAAACATACGTAATATCTCAAAACTAAAGTATATAGAGCAATGGGGCTAAGGGTTAATTATGAAGATCATAAAAACCTATTAGACTCACTCCGTGATTTTCAAATTAACAAGTATCTTCCTGTTGCATTTAAAAAAATATCATTTTTCCTAAATTTGACCTCGAAACTCCAGAGCCCTATACCCTTAATTAAGGGATGCTAGATGTGAGGAAAAACTAGATGATAGAAAAAACGTTTTTCATAAGCTTTCACTTGGTATAATAACAGTTTAGCATCAACGGACTAGCCTTTTAATTATGGTGGATTGAATGACACCAGTCGTTAAATTATTCGGACAGGATATCAACCGAATTTTGTGCATATACAAACAGGGTGTCCCAGAAAGTAATCGCACCACTTCAGGATCTTAAAAAAAATTTGACGCGGAAAAAAGTTACTATGAACAGGGGTCCTGGCTATTAGGTTTCCTTTGAACAGCTTCGTTTTAAAGATATTCACAAAAACTTTAAAACTATTTTTTTTTTAACTGTTTTTAGGTTTTTGTAGATACTTCTCAAAACCCTTATGCCGAGGGTGATGTGAACCGTTTAAGCGAAAGTGCTGAAATTTGAAACACTGGTGCAACTTTTTGACCCAACCACAGGAAAATTATATAGAAGTTAAAAATTAGATATGCGCAGCGCATGCGCAATTCAAAAAAATGTGATAAACTCAAAATGTTTTAATTTTTTTAATTTTTGAGTGGGGTATCAAATGAAAGCTGCTGAAGAGTAGGACACAAATATATGTATGATTTTTTAAATTTTACATTTCTTATTGGTTAAAAAAATCAAAATATACCCAAACAATTTTTTCCCCCTCCAACCACTATAGATCGGCTGGTGCTAAAATTTCGAAATAACTCATGCTAATACCTTATTTTGGCGCGATGAAAATTCCGGGAGTTCATTCTAAATTCTCAAAAATTGCCAATTTTGGGCGCGAAAAATTGAAGTGCGCCCAAAATTTTATTTTTTGAAAATTTTGAGTTGGGTATCAAATGAAAGCTGCTGAAGAGTAGGACACAAATATATATATGCTTTTTTAAATTTTGCATTTCTTATTGGTTAAATAAATCAAAATATACCCAAAAAACATTCCCCCCCCCCCCCAACCACTATATAACGGTTGGTCCTATAATTTCGAAATAATTCATGGTTATACCTTATGGTGGGTCGATGCAAATTTCCTGAAAAATGTCATTTATCTTGTCTTTATTACTGATAAAAAACATTATGACCCCCCCGGGGGATCGAACCCGGGACCCTTGAGATCGAAGACAAAAAAATCATAATTACATAACGGGTATGCTTACTCATCTACAAAACCCTAAAAAGTACTTGGACGCAAGTACTTCCCTGTGATTTTTTTTTTAACTAATTTTCAAATGCAGGCTTCTTACCATAAAGACCTAGAAGCAAACCCTACAAATAATGAAATTTTCTGCCTAATAAGATCAATTCCAGCTCTGCGTAACAAAATCCTGGTTTTCATAAATTAATTACTTAATTAATAATAATGATCTTTATCAACGCCCTAATTTCTGAAGAATACCAAATTTCAAATTAGGAATTAGTTGGGACCAATGGGACAATCCCCTTTACATCAAAATTTGAAATTCCCCTATTTCTTGTATTTGACCTACAGAATCCACCAGTTTGAATATGAAATTTTATCGCGGGTCACCCTACGTAAAAACCATGAATTTGTGAGGCGAGTAAAAAAAAAGTGACAATTTACATTGAGTTCAAATATGTGTCCCTGCTTACGCATCAGAATAATAAAGAAAGTAAAAAGAAACATGACATCTGCTAAAACAGAATTTCCGAATTTATAAGTCAGAAGAGAAGTTTAAACGAAATTCTGGCCAATCTTGCAAATAAACTTTAAACGTAACAAGTTTCTACTTTTCAACCTTCCTTTCCTCTCTCAAATTTTTCATGAATTTTGAAATAAATTCAAAATGGAAATTCTAAGTGAAAGAGAGAATACAAGAAAAAATTGATAAAACTGGACGGTCGGGGAGAAAAGAAGGACCTCTCGTTGAGCACTTGAAAATCCCCTCTTTGGAAACCAAAGTATCATCTCTAGTCCAAGAAAAAATTGTCTAAATTCAGGAGTAGAGAAATCCATCCCTTCGGGGTATGAACTGCTCAAAGAGAATATTTCCCGAAAAATGTTTCCCTGTGAAAGAGATCGAAGGGTTAGGAAAGTAAAAAGAAGAGCGAGGGCATGCCTCAGAAAAAATGATCCATTTCCTCAGCTGAGAAAATGATCTCAGTTTTTGAGCATTATTTCAGAGAAGGGCTTAAATGAAATTAAATTAAGGAATAAGAAATTGACGGGACAGAAAAAGGGACAAAGCACGTATTTCCTTCGCTATTATTTCCTCTCACTTTGTTCTTTTCCAGTCTTTTCTCGAGTTTGGAGAAAATTCTTGTAAACTAAAGCCGATTCAGTGATGAATAAATTATATAGAGAAAAGAAGCAACCTAGACGACCAACTTACTTCCGAATTTCAAATTAAAACATTTGCTCACTTAAGCTTCGTGAGCGCGTCAAGGCTAATCTAGAAATTACACATCATATTTTGAATTCCTCTCTTGAATTATGGTCACCATAAAATATCTTGAAAACAATGTTCTTATATATATATATATATATATATATATATATATATATATATATATATATATATATATATATATATATATATATATATATATATATATATATATATATATATATATATATATATATATATATATATATATATATATATATATATATATATATATATATATATATATATATACATATATATATATAAAAATAATATATATATATATATATATATATATATATATATATATATATATATATATATATATATATATATATATATATATATATATATATATATATATATATATATAAAAGTCGGAAATTAAGTTTTTATTTTTTTTTAAATTAGATAAATAGGAATTGCACAATTTGAAAAAGTACACGAAAATTTAAACAAATTAATTTAATACTTATAAAGTAACTTCTTGTTATGAATTATACAGTGTTAAGTGATTTTATAAACATAACTCCCACAATACAGAAATGTGTACCTAGGTAATGAATCACACATTTGTCAAAGAAAGGTACAATGAGCTAGAACAAATAAGAATATTTGAGAACGTGGTCATTTTAATTGATTCCTCTTTATTAAACGAGCGCAGTGAGTTTTTCATTTCAGAGACTTGAGCTTTGAAAAGTTTGTGTGTTTGTTTGTTTGTCCAACGATAACTGGCGTAAAAATTAATCGATTAGAACGAAATTCGGCACACAGGTTCATCTAACAATTTGCGATAACTGTATAGTTTTTGAAAATTCCACACTAAATATTTTCAAGATGGCGCCCAATAATATCGACAAAGTTTTCAGCAAGAATGACATGTTGTATATCAATTTAAAGGTTTTGAAGTTTAGATAAAGAATATGCAATTATTACAACTTCATACTAAATATTTTCATGATGGCGGCCAATATGGTGAACAATAAAACAAAAAGTTTTTAGACAGTATAGACATGTTATATATACCAATTTAAAGGTCTTGAAGTGTACAATCGGAACATAAAACTAAATATTAAAAAAATATTATACCTAAAATTTTCAAGATGGCGTTCAATATGACGGACCTAAAAAACCTACAAAATAGTCAGCATGACATGTTATACGTCGTTTTAAAGATCTTCAAAAGAAGGAAAATAATATAGAACTATTAAAATTTGACACTTAATATTTCCAAGATGGCGGCCAATATGTTTGGACGACGAAACAATAAGGGTGTTAAGAAGTAAATTCATACTTATATGGCGTATTACATAAAAATAATTTTAAAATTCTTTTCAGGTTGATTAAGAATATTTAATGTTTTAAACGAAATATTATCCTGGTAATTATTAAATTGAAAACATAGTATGTCTGATATAAGAACACAACTACGCGAGTTCTTTATGCAGCGCATCACCAGTATATGAATATTTTTATTTGAAAAACCATTTCACGGATAAGTCCATAAAACGCCTGAATTAATTTTCCTTTTACTTCGAGAACACTAATTAATTTGAATAACTAGTTAGTAAATTAATTAGGGAGCCAGCGTGCCTAGGTACTCTAGGCGGCCAGCCCAGCTATGAATGAGTTAAGGCGAAGGCGACTCGAGGATGTGGGTTCGATCCCGTGCCATGGTACTCTGAATTGCATCTATGAATCGCGTACGGAGCAGGGCGAGGGACACCCACCGAGGGGTTCTTTTCCCTCACTCTTTGATGTGGGTTCGATCCGTGTCATGAGATGTGATTTGTATCTGTGGATCGAGGACGGAGCAGGGTGAGGGACACCCCCTAAAGGGTTCTCTTCCCCCACGCTTTGACACACGCTTAAGGCCGCGGTTACATTGCATCCAAATTTTGGTCGTACGAATGAATTGCGTACGAAATCGTACGAATAGAGTGGAAACCGAGTTCATGCGAATTCGTGCGGAGATTCAGTTTTTGGAACAGAAAAGAAGATGGATCTTACTAATTGGATTATTTTTTGGACTCTCCAAAAGATTTTTTGTGGTTGAAAGTTGAAAGGTTGCAAAGACGTGAGTGGGTTTAGAAATACTTTGCATCAAGATTTGAAAATAGGGAATTTGCTAGATTTGCTAGATGAACGTGTTGAATGTGGTTTTGGTATAATAACAATGAAATGGCGAGTTTTGAAAACGGAAATGGAAATTTATTCTGATAAAGCAGATGTTGTTGTGAAGTGCATTTGCTTGCTTCACAATATAATTATTAATTTGGAAGGTATTCCAGATGCTTTTGAAGCATCCAAAAATCACAAACCATCTCTAAACATTCCTAGACGTTGTTTCAATAGAAGTACGAATGAAGCTTATGAAATCCGAAATAAGTTTATGAATTATTTTAACCAGGTTCCCAATAATGTTTAAACTATTGAATACTGTACTAATAAGCTATTTTAAATACAAAATTATGAAAGACAATTGATTTTATTCTCTATTGTGGTGTTGTATGGGTCCTTAGGGATAAAAAATTGAACTCTTCTACGTCATATGATGGCTATATTTCGACTCGACCTCCAATAAACCTTGTTTTCGTGATTACTTATATTATGGAACAGTATTGTTTGTATAAACTATTCATAAGGAAATAGATTGATCTGTTGTAATTAATTTTTCTAGATGCTTGAAAATGACTCAAGGTCGAGTCGAAATATAGCCATCATATGACGTAGAAGAGTTCAATTTTTTATCCCTAAGGACCCATACAACACCACAATAGAGAATATTTAAGGGATCACCTTCATCTATAATTGATTTTATATTAAATAGATGTAATTGCAATAAATTATATATAAATAAATACGATTTGCCTGATGAGTTCATTCTTTCCACTACTTCCTTCCACAACTTTTTATTCATTTCTCGATTGTGATATTGTTTACATTTTTGATCCCTCAATGATCTTCTTTCCTCCACTTGGGTAATAAGATTTTTACTATCCATGGTTCAAAATCACTTTAAACTTTATTAAAAACAATTGATTTTAATACAGCGATTGATTATATTAATAATTAATCAATTATTCATTATAACAATTATATTCCATTAACACTTAAAAAACTTTTAGACAAACGCTTGTCTACCACTACACGCACAAAAAAAAAAAAAAAAAAAAAAAAAAAATCAAAAGGTTGAAAGGGATTCGAAGGGACGGAGGTAGAGTAGAGTTTGTACGACTTCTGATGAAAAAAACAAATATTTTGAACGCATCTGACTTGTTCGTACGAAGAGGGCGGGAGCAAACTAACCAGACTCATACACCACCATGCATTTGATTACTTCTGACGCATTCGTACGAGGTCGTACGAATTCGTACGACCAAAATTTCGTACGTATTCGGATCCAATGTAACCTCGGCCTGAGGCGGCGCCACACATGCAGAATATTCGAAGTACCGATTAATCTCCTTTCGCCGAGTAGTTCGGCTAGCTACCTCCACCCCTCTCCAACATGTAGGTATTTCCCGTGCAACCCCCTTAATATGGGAACTGCGAATACGCGGCCAAACATCATTCCACCTCTACCCTCTACATTCTACATCCTTCACCACTTTCAGCGCCCTAATCCAATCTTTTGTTCTCTTTCATTGTTTTATAATCTGTACTATTTATAATGGACGACAGCGAGTCATATGCTGTCAAATTATTTAAAATCTACTTCACTTAAACATGTAATTTTAGAACTCTGCATTATATAATTTTTAAGGAGCAGTATAATATGACCCATCATGGTCTATTTTATTAAAATTAAAAAAAAAAATCTTATAATAATTTTAATGACCGAAGAAACAATCATAATTTAGAAACCTGATGTATCTGGACCATTTCTCTCCTTTCATGAGTAAAAATCCTGTAATTTTCGATCTTTCAAAGCCTTTTTTGTGTGAGAAAGATTTGACCTCTAGTATGTTAATATTAAAGATAATGTATATTAAATCATGAGAGAAATAATGTGAGAAGATATTATAGGTACTAAACTCCCTCATATACACGAATCAGACATACAAAATGGGGGTGCCGTTTAGGGTTTTAAAGTCGCCCTTCATAAGGAATTTAAGGGCCATATCAAGAGCGAGAAGTAGTTACCATGCAATTAATTTTTTGAAACCTATATTAAACTCTATATAGGTAACAAAACAAAAGTATAAGCATAAGCAGTAATATTCTTTTTTATTATATACCTAGTTAATTGACCTTTTCCAGACTTTTTTAACAGCCTTTATATTACATATTATATTTTGTATTAAATGTATTTATATATATATACATAGTGGTGGATTTTACATTATTTTTGTATGGGTTGGGATGGTGGGAGCTGGTGAGAAGATGTTTTAGATTTATTAGTGTCTATTTCGGCATCCTTGCGCGATCTATCGAGCAAGTATTATGTGAACTAGACTCCAGGTATTCCCCCACCCGCCTACCGGCCGTAACCGGCCAGTGCGTGAACCAGGCTTGACCGCTGATGACGGACTAACTCTGTGCTCCCTCTGATACGGTGAAAACCCGCTGTTGAAACCCGCTGTGGAAACCCGCTGTGAAAACCCGCTGACCAGAGAGCCCGAAATTTATTCTTCCCCCCAACCGATTCAACCCCCTCTACTTACTGATCTTCATATGTGGGAAAACAACCGAGGTAAGTCTCAAAATATTTTTCCCATTTGGCTCTCAGCCATTTACTATCTTACTTTAATAATCGTACAGTCCACCAGCGTTCCTAGGTCGGGCGTTCAGATCCTCTACAATTTAGGACAATTCCCACCACATAGTATAAAATGTAATATATAATATAATTTAGTACAAATGTAAATTATCTATACTTCTAAATAATAAGTTTAATATAATATTCCTATAATATCTTATGAAAAATAGACAAATATGACATCTATGTATTAAAATAAAAACACTGTAATTATTAGCATTGGAGTAAAAAGGTTTATTATTTACATAATAATAAATTATATATCCATAATTATTAAATAGAGCATGATTTTCTTGTTAACCATTAATGGGTTATTGAAACTTAATTTATTACATTATGTAATTAATAAAATATCAAAAATGAATAATAATAGCTCGTAATGAATGATAAATACTAAAGAATTAAACTGGGCGGACAATGCCGAATGTGTGGATCGGGTGAAAGGTGGCAGGGAGGCGAGTATTCGGGTACTTAGAAGCGTGAAAAAGACCGACTCGAGATGGGAACTCCGAATACCGAAACCCGTCCACACTACTCGGTGTTGTGCGAGTCGGAGGGAGGCGCTCGGTTTCTCCCGCATGTGTGGATCCGCCTTTATATAGCTCACTAATGACCACACCATACCCGCTTCGGCGGCACAATGTACAGGTATGATGTGGGAAGTGGCTGGAACTCTCCACTCTTCACCACAGGCCCACGGGGTTAGTAAAATGGGTCCAGTGAGGCCTGCTTGCTAGGTTCGAACAAGTGATTTGTCCTTCCCGTCTAACCACTACTACTACTACTAGTAAATTAATTAATGATCGCATAAGGTGTTATAAACGAAACCCCTAGTGTAAATTAATACATATTACATATTACTAATATAACCTCTTGAACTAGTTTTCAATTTTATTTTATTTACTTAAAATAAATATCAATAGTAATAACGTAGTAACCTCTGTAGTAATTATTACCACATATTATAGTTAATATGTGGTATTTATGCCTTAAAGTATAATCATTACGGAAAAATTATTATAGCTTAATGTCATTTTAGACGTACTATGTGAAGTTTGTTTGTTTTAAATGGTTTGAAAATGTGTATGCAAATTAATATGAAGTATAAAAATGCAATACATTTTTCTCTAAAAGATTTATTAGGATCACAGATTGCATGAAGCAAACGTGGGATTTTATTTAATGTTTAGTCACATACATGTTGTTCTTTAATTCTTCCCTTTAATATCAGTATGAGTCGAACTGATCAAGTTTTCAAAGCACTCATTTTTATTTTTTCTATCATCCATCAGTTGTTGTTTATTTTCATTAAAAAAGTTTGCTTTATTGAAGTGTGGAGGGAGAAGTATTGATTTCA
Source organism: Gerris lacustris (assembly GCA_951217055.1). Lineage (NCBI taxonomy): Eukaryota > Metazoa > Arthropoda > Insecta > Hemiptera > Gerridae > Gerris > Gerris lacustris. Next base: position 68,220,686 of record OX578276.1, on the reverse strand, counting down.
ATAGTTAACGGTTAGAATGAAACTGGTAACACTTTGACAATGGCTTTTTGCCTTTTTTTAAAAAAAAAAAAAAAAAAAACCAACTATTTTTTACCATATTCAAATTTCAATTTTCCAACCATTTTTTTTAGCGTGATCTAACTTCGTGGAAATTCAGCTTTCATCTCCATTCCCTCCCAGTACTTTCTTTTTTAACTTTTTTTATTCGTTTCTTCATTCTTTATGAATATTAATGTATACATATTGTCTTTTTCCCCCTTTTTTAAAAAAATATATTAATATTCAACGTTGTGTTAAGTTTTATTGATGGGAAGATTTACTTGATGTTATTGTGTATTATGAAGCCGTGGACCGTGGTATTGCCGGTGATGTAATAGCGAGAATACGTCTTGTAATATAGATACATGCTGCTCCAGTCGAAACTTGCCACTCTGATGCCGTACAACTTTCAAGTTTCCCATGCTTTCAGTTGTAACAGGGACTATAAGGGGTTAACTTTGAAGGCTTTCCGAACTAATACAGGGAGATAAATTTGAATTTCCCCGTGACTTGATTACACGAGAAAGTGAGAAAATGCAATAAGTTGCTGTTGGGATTTTCGTTAACAATAAGGTTTAATATGATGGATAGTTTAGCGGTATCTGGAAGGCAATAAACCCAAACTTTAACATAAACATAATCCGATATTGTTCTAAATCTGCCAACTTTATTTAGCCCTATTCATACAGGATTTGTTCCACCTGTCCCCCTTATTTTAAACTTTTACTTCAAGCATGTGATTTCTTTATTTTTATTGCCGTAACTAAATCCCTAATGAACAATGCTAATAATTTCTAAAGTTTTGTCAACTCTAATACCGATAATAACATTTTATTAATGATCCGATCGGCATGTAATAATCATTGTTCGTCGAGGAAATATTACCTATACCTATTATAAAATCGGTGATTAAATGTATACCTTTTTGAACTACCTTCCAACTCCATTATTGTATAAAAGCATTATGTTTACTCTATACTGTGTAAGTATACTATGTTAAATAATGCTTTCTTTTTTTATAGATTGATACAGGCATTACGGCCATTGCTGAGCGTAAGTTGGATTAACAGTTATATAGCTATTATGTATAGCTATTGCGATAAAAATTATTTATGATGTAGGACTGATAAAGAGCATTATTATTTAGGTTAATTAATTATATAATTAGTAAAATATGCATATTATATAATCGTTAATAATAAATACTATAGTACATTGCGTATTTAATTTTAGGTAGCTATATCTCAAGTAAAGTAGTTTTTCGTGATCTAAATCTAAAAATTATTTTTAAAGAAAACACTTAGTTTCCGTAACCTTTGCTAAGCTCTTATAGTTTATTAAATATATCCATAACTTTATTTCAAGATTTGAACATAGTAATACTAGCTGGATAACCATGCTTCCCAACGGAGTGTTTTTCCAGGGAATATAAATTTAAAGTTTATATTATAATAATTACAAGATAAAAAGAACTTTTTATATACTACGTTTTTAAATTTTCTGTCATAAATCATAAATTTTAAACCCATCAAAATGAAGATCGTAAATATGGGATATTTCAAACAAATAAAATAATTTGCTGAGTTTTTCCGAACTATGAAGTTTTTCCATTCAACAAAATTTGCTGAAAACGAATTAAATTCTGCTGAAAGATGGCTAAAAGTATTAAAATAAAGCATTGTCATCGTGTTCTGAGCTATTCTAAAAGTTTCAAATGTCTAGCTACTCGGGAAGTTAGTTAAAAATCGATTGCAAGATTTGTACTGGACAGACAAGAAAGCAAGCTAATAAAAATGTAGTAAAAAATAATGAATAAATATTATTCGGATTAAAATATTCATAAAACCACCAAAACCCCCGTAATTTTCAATTACACATTTCACCGAAAAATTACTTATAAATTCCACTTTTAACTATTAAATAAAAAGATAATCCTGAGCTCGATATGACGCGTGCTAACGGACTACTTCAGATTCAGCAAATGGAAGGCACCATTAAAGAATGTCCCCCATTGAAACGAAATTGTTTCATCAATCTAGAATACAGCGTTGTGTTGAGGTATTTTTGATTTTTCCACCGAACATTTGCCAAGCCAAACCTTTGTGAATTGTTTTGTCAAAATAATAAAAAATAAAATATGACTGAGGTTGTATATATGAAGATGATTACCGAATAATTTATTTTTAGATTTACAATCGTGGTGTCCCCTATTAATTATTATAATAATAAGTTATCAAGCCAAGATTAGGGGTGTGAAAAGAATAATTAAGAAATATTTCACTACATTCGGAACATCTTCAGGTTATAATTGTCAAGTTAATTTTTAATTCGTTCACATTTGTTTTTAAAATTTCTAATACCAGTAGCGTAGCAAAAAATATTTTCGGGGGGTTATAGCGTGGCCCTGCCCTAAAACTGTATTTCATTTTTGCAGTTAGTAAAAAAATATTAATATAAAAAATAAAAAATGTGCGGTCTGTTGGGCCATAGAAAATAATTTCATATTCACAATACCAACGAAACTATTTTTACGTGAGACTTCACGCACAACCATTTTATTTATTTTGAAACTGAGATGAATCTGGTGGGTGATTTTGTGACTAATAATCAGAATTCATCAAAACTGAAAAAAATGAAAAATGTAATATTCAAGTCGAGCATAGCCATAACATTTACTAGAACCAACTCAAGGCACTTTCGACCTCTATTATCTTATTAAAGATACTTAGATATATTAAATTAATTCAAAATTAGAGTTCATAACAAACTGAACCACCAATAAAAAATTCACCCCTCTACCCATATTGGTTCATAAGATATATGAGCTTAAAGTTATGTGATTTACTGATTAAATTTAGTATTACTATGTGTTGGAGACCAACAGTTGTTCTTTATTTTACTTTATTATTTATGTTTTTTATTATTTTGTAAAAAATGGCAATTTTAGCAACAAACGGACATATCACTTCTACATTTTAAACTCATTTCTTCGTTAACGTAAATAACGTAAGATTCGCAGGAAACCACGATACAACCTCCTCCTTTTTTCTTCGAACGTGTTCGGAGAAAGCATCACTTTCACTGGAATTCGAACACATATGATCCTACGCAAGATTTTCCTTACGTAATTACGTAGTAGATAAGGAATCCGTATCCTGCGATATACGCATTCGCCCTCCGAAATCTGCAGAAGACGGTTCTCATCGCTTTGTAAAAGCGACCGACACGTGCATGTGTCACCATTCAAGTATTAATGTTTAAATAATTTAACTTCATTAGTTTAGCATCAGGGCCCTCAGCATCACTTAATTTTACTTCGCATCTTCTCATCTCTTCGAGTCGAACAGTAGAAGACGTGGGACTAGCAGCTTGCAGCCTAGGTCGCAGCGTCAGCGTGGACAAGTCACCACGGCTAAGTCCATTTTATATGTATAAAATTTCATGTATTTAATTTAACTTCAGTGTGAATGTGTGTGTGAATGATTGTTTTGGTGTGAAACAATTTTGTGTGTAAATTTAACTTTTAACTTAACTGGTGTGAATGCGTGTGTGAAAGAAGCTTCACTTATCTTAAATTCCTTTTTTCCGATCTATTGTCTGTATTCGGTTTCGGAACGAATGCAGACAATATATCTGGTTTAACTTCATTTTTCATTTTTAAATTTCATTTGTAAAACAACTGCTGGTAACTTATACCGCGTGGCGTGTGCCACACGTAAATTTATTTGATTGCAATTATATGCTTGTTCGTTACGCTATCAATTCTTGTTCGTAGTATTTTATTTTCCTTTTTAAAGGTGGTCCTTGGGTTATTTTTTTGTAATTTTGGAAACCAGATTATCTAGAAAATCATATAAGGTTTGTACCCTATGAGTCTAACAACTATGTATATGAAGAAATGGTTGTGGGTGACGTCTAAAGTAAGAAGTGAAGTCTAACGGAGGGATGAAAAACAAAAATTTGATGTTTTTTGACAAAATGACGTGGAAAATTATACACTTTCCTGTGTTTAATTTGTGTTGCATACACGAGAGGGACTCACCTGGTGTTCTACACATAATCCCGGCTCGAAACGAAAATTTGCTATTAACGACTGGGGCCAGGCAAAAGTGCAAATCTTATAATTCAATTCAAGGTATTTAATTCCATCAGGCAAAATCCAATCCGCGTCCAAAATCATTTTAATGTATTTATTTCCATCGGGAAAAACCTGGCCTAACCGGCAATCTGGCCGATTTAGTGTACGCATCCTAATTCAATTCCATCCATCACCAAAATCCGGACCCAGATGGCAGTCGGGCCAGTCTAGTGTACGCATCTCAATTCAATTAAATGTTTTAATTATAACCATAGGTCTACAAACACTTTGTCACAGATCAATACATGGTGTTTGAGATTTTTTTAGTTATTTCTTTATAGCCTCCTGCAGTTTTTGAGATATTAAGCTCAAATTAGAAATATGTCGAATGGTTGTGAGAATGTATTGGGAGATATTTTTTTCAGGGGTCATTCCCCCTTTTTCCCCCTTGGACTTTTTATCGATGCGCCGCTGGTAGATTCTAAAATTCAAAATTACATTTTCTATTTTGTTGAAACTTTTTGGCCTCTTGTATTCGTTTCGTACGTGCAACCGTATAAGGGAAATTTCATTGATTATTTCATTAATAGAAGAATAATGGTTTTCAAACGTATGCAGGGTGTTCCTAAATATCATTTACATTCGGAAGGGGGTGATTCTTTGGCTTATTTCATGACTATAAAAATACTTTTAAACATAGGTCCGCAAACGCTTCGTTACCGATTTACATGGTGTTGAAAATTCAAGTTTTTTAAAGAGTACGGGAGTCAATGAGAAGAAGAGAGGACGCATGTATAAGGGTTGGAGGAGGTAACTTCCAACAACGTTGTTGTAACGTCTTTGTTATGGTTATTATTTAGGTTTATTATATTGTAATAAATCACTGCTACAAAAACTACTTAACAGTTTAATTTCATCTAGCGAATTAGAGATAATAGTTTTATCTGTAGAGACAGATAAAAATAATAAATAATAAATCTGTTTATACAGATAATAGTTTTATATATATTACTGTTCACACTGTAAATACATACATGCACATGTATTATAAACTACATTAAAGTCACCTATATTAAAAGAGCGGCAGTGTTTAAGAAAATGAGAAGGGAAAAATAAATTTTATCGAAGAGGGTTGAAGGGGGTAAGATGAATATGAGCCTTGTAGTTAACATTAAGAAAATGATTTGCTGAGACTAAGGGTTGCCTGGTCGTACAGAAGCAGTAGAATATGAGATCTTTACAGGGAGCCGTCCTCGACCTCACCCAACTTCCTTCCAACTATCTCTTTACCTGCACACCGCCCACCACTTTATCACCTCACCCGTTTCTACAGCCCCGGAGAAAAAATACAAAAAATATAAAAAGAGATAGAGGGTAAGAAAAAGAAATAAAGATGGCGGATATAGAGATAAATTGCGACAGTTTGCGGCTTTATATCGTCCCACCCCCTCCCTCTTCAATATCTACGACGCTGTTCTTTTCACCTAAACTACCTATACCCGAAAATATCCTTTTAAGTATAGTAAGGTAGGGAGATAAACTCGGGCGGTTAGACTTTGTTCCAAAGATTCAGTGAAGATTCCTCACGTCTGATAGCGTATCTCCTCCCTCCTAATAATTGATAGAGAATGCTTTATATAAGATAGATACAGATAATTTATTATAGGTTACCTCCTGTTTTTTCCTCGGTTGGATGAGCTGCTACTGCTCTTGAGTTGCCCAGCTCCGGAGAGATAGGGAAGTTGCAAGGAGTCAACTCCTGATTTAGAACTTTTCTTATCGTTTCCTTCGCAAGCTTAGTCTAGGGTACCTGATAATTGCACTGTAAAACCAAGCGGGAGCAAACGTGAAAAATCACCTGAAACATTAAAAAAATAAATAAATAATGCGCTACGAGATAAATAAATATTATACTTGAAAATATTACGATAATTTTATTTATAAATATATACATACAAACACACATAACGGTAACGAATAATAGCACAACAAATCTCAAAAATAAGAAACAAGATTGCTCTCCGACCATTACAACAATAACTTTATCAGGGTCACATGATGATTATTGTACTACATTGGGACTAAAACTAAGGGTTGTTATAGCTAACTATTGTTATGTTATTATAAAAGTCGGTCGCATGGTTAAATAGTGATATCTTCTTTCACCAAATACAGTATGTAATCAAACTGTAGTATAATCAGCCTAAAAAAATGTCCAAACTTTTCCCCTTCGGTGCCTTCTGATAATTATATTATACCCGCCTTCTGCTCTTCGATTTGAGTATATAATGGCCGATAGGGGTTCCTCTTCAAGATTTGGAGCACTGACATGAGTAGCTCTTCGTCTGCGGCTTCTTCCAGAAGCAAATAAGCATTTAAAAGTTTTTACTTTAATGTCAACGAAGTAGCCATGACGAGCGATGGAATCAGGCTGAAGAGAAAGAGATCGCGGCGCCAGCCGCGTTGTAGGAAAACATCCCTTTAGACCACGTGATTTTTACTTTATTTGTTACATACCTTGGGATATCCCGGCTGACGATCCCTGGACCATATCCGTGTTGATGCTGATATGTATGTACAATCAATTATGTATTATCTAAGTTAATAAATGCACGTAATTATATCTTGGGATAAGCCACACGCACAACATTTCCTACATTTTTTTAAAAGGTTAGAGATTTGTATTATCGCTTAAGAGTTAGCTTAATTCGTTTGAGGAACTTCTTCCTTTACAAATTTCGAATTACAAACTCCAAACAGCCCATTCTTTCCCATGAAGGTAGAATAGGTTGTCAGGTAACTCGTAAAAACTTACCCGTAAGATAGATGTTTTCAAGTTATTTATTCATTCCCACTAAAAAAAAGAATGAAATCTTTTTTACAGCACGATCCTATAGAATAAAGTTGGTAGAAGGAAATAAGAATAAGGCTTCTGAAGAAGATGTAAAAGAAAAGTATTGAAGTAGTTTTTATACAGTTTTATTTAGGTACAAGCAAATTATATTTACGAATGTCTTGTACTATAATACTAACGCCGCACAGTATGCATAATATAATAATAATATGCTGTAAGTGTGAGTATCAGTAAGTATGAATGCCCATAGGAATGCCTATCATTCTTAAACGTTTAGACCATAAACTTGAATGTTTTTCCAGAGGTATCACATAAATGCAAATGATTTCAGACTGTCATGTGAATATTATGAAGAAGTGGAGTGAAGGGGGAAAAGAGAGAAACTAGGCTGGAAACAATATGTAGGATGGCTAACAAAGAAGAATGATAAAAAATAATATTATGTTGTATACTTGACCTGCCAGTATCCTTGCCCGATTTTCCATATAATAATAAGCGCATTCTTACAAAGAAAATACTGTTCTTTTTTAGAAATTTTTATGGAATTAATAAGCATATTGTAAATGCAGTCCAAATAAATTAAATATTTATACCCTTGGCATACACTTTTTTTTAAAAAAAAATGGGCACTTTTTTAGGTTAAACTAGCCTATATACGGGGCATCATGTATAGAATGAAAAAAACTGGCTCATATAATTAAATTCTTTTCTATATATTGATAAAAAATGCACTAATTATGGAGTGTTCTTCATTTCATAAGTTTTCTCTTAATACAATTTCCATCTTCAGTCCTCTATTTTTAGACACAGCTGTATACAGGTCGATTTTGGGAATCTTAGGCGTAAGTATATCTGTTGTAGATTACCTGGGCTTCGATGTAGAGTATCTGGTTTTTCAAAAGAGTATGAAATGAAAAAGAATTCATAAATAATGCAATTTATATCAATATACAAGAAACACTTTAATTATGTATGCATTATATTTGTTAGTTTTTGCATTTCTATACATGATGCCCCATATAGGCTAGTCCAACCCTTTTTTAGATTGTTACTCTCACGAAAAAAAAAAAAATAGAAGGGAGTAACACTCTAAAGAATGTGTACTGAATGTTCTCCTTACAAAAACAGAAGTGTGAAATTCCTTTGTCCTAAAGTACATTGGACTAATAGTTATTTAGTCAAAGTAATTTGTATGCGAAAAAAACACATGGGAGTAACAATCTAAAGAAGTACCAAAAAATGTATTGATGATTTTCGTCTTTATCTTGTTTTAAATGCTCTCAAACGTTGATTAACACACACACACACACACACATATATATATATATATATATATATATATATATATATATATATATATATATATATATATATATACGAAGTTAAAATACGAAGTTATAAGGAAATAGGGAAGGAATACGAAGTTGCTCAATATTATTACTATAATAAAAGAAAAAAAGGTTGTCCAGAGTATCATGACAGCTGATAAACCTGTGTCCAGTTAACATAAGAGGCATTGAGTTGCATTATAAACATATTTTTGAACAAGAGAAAGATAATTGTAGAGAATCTTATGAACAGACTGTTACTTAAGAAAATATAGTTAATATTAATTTAAAATGTATCCATAAAGCTATTAAGTCGACTTCGTTAGATACTACGCCAGGCCCTGATGGTGTCCTCATTCGTACTATAAAACACCTCGAAGTTGCTCATATAATTAAGTCAATAATTGAAATTTTTCTCCGGATTGAAAAGATTCTCCGGAACGGAAGAACTGTTCTTATTTATAAGGGTAAAGGCAAAAGTGATGATTTATCATCATGGCGACCTATTACAATGTATTCTATCTTACGACGCATTATAGAAAAATTTCTTGACGCTGAACTTCGACAACAGGTAACATTCCACTCATGTCAAAGAGGTTTTGTGAAAGGTCTAGCAGGTTGTCACATTAACTCTAGGCTCATTGACGCTATATTAAAAAGATGCCAAGACTAGTAAATAAATTGGTAGTGCGTGAAGTCTCACGTAAAAAGGGTTTCGTTGGTGTTGTAAACATGAAATTAGTAGTTGAAGGGGGGGGGGGGGGGATTTGGATGTGACACTTGATACCCCACTCAAAATTTTGAAAAAATATTTTTTCCCCGTGTCAGCAATTAGCCGCCATTTTGGATTCCCAGTTAATCCGACCAAGTTGCTATTCTTATTTTTTCTTTGGCCCATCAGACTGCACATTTTGCATATTTTTCTATATTTTTAGTAAGAGCAGAAATATAGTTTTAGGGGGGGGGGGGGGACAAGCTAAATTTCGATGTTTTTTGACAAAATGGCGCCGAAAATTAAACACTTTAACTAAGTGATATATATATTTGTAATCTACTCTTCAATACCTTTCATTTGATACCCCACCCAAAATTTAAAAAAAAAAAATTATTTTCGTGTGACATGAATTATCCGCCATCTTGGGTTCCCAGTAAATCAGATCAAATTGCTAATCTTATTTTTTCTATGGCCCACCAGACCACACAATTTGCATATTTTTCTATATTTTTAGTAAGAGCGGAAATACGATTTTAGGGGGGGGGGGGACACGCCAAATTTCGATGTTTTTTGACAAAATGGCGCCGAAAATTGAACACTTTCCCTAAGTGATATATATATTTGTAATCTACTCTTTAATACCTTTCATTTGATACTCCACTTAAAATTAAAAAAAAAAAATTTCGCATGACGTGAGTTATCCGCCATTTTGGATTTGAACAGCTGATAATTTTAAGTTCGCTATATTTTTCCTGTGTGCGCGTCAAAACGATCTTTAATATTGGAAGTACCAAAAAATGTATTGATGATTTTCGTCTTTATCTTGTTTTAAATGCTCTCAATCGTTTCTATCTCTTTTTATTCAAAAGTTTTTGAAACCGTACAGAGTGACAGACAGACAGACAGACACATGAACGAAACTATAAGGGTTTCTTTTTTTGGTTTTACCAACGAAACCCTAAAAAGACGCTAGTAAAAAAATATATATATATATACAGCTGAAAATTGTATCATACTTCAGGGGCATGTGTACCAACATAAAAAAAATTGACAATCAGACTCTGCAAACCCGTGAAATTTAAAAATTCCCTTTATTTTAAAATTTCCCTTTATCTTTATATATATATATATATATATATATATATATATATATATATATATATATATATATATATATATATATATATATATATATATATATATATAGGGTGGGCCTTAATAATGAACATTTTTTAATTGTAGCTCCCAACCCCTAACTTTGTGCGAATACATGAAAAAATGATTTTTGAAAAGTTTCAAGTCAATCAGAAAATTTTAAATTGTGCCGCTTTTTATTTGAAAATTGGTATATAAAAATATAAATATCAAAATAATAAATAAATATCAATAAAATAGCGATTTTTTCTATAAAATTTCAAAATATCATGTTTATAATAAAATATTATCCGTGTTTTTTATTATTTACATAAATGCTATACTTTTATTAACAAATATAACTCAAAAGTAAGTCAATAAGTAGAGAGATAAAATATTTAGACATATAAATGCATAGCAAAATAGTGAAAATTGGGAAAAAAAGTTGTTTTTCGTATGAATTTCGTAATTATCTTAATCATATGAACAATATTTAATGTTTTAACATACATTAAAAGTTAATACAGGTTATGTGCTTCATATTAATACGTATTAACAATGCATACCAATCATAGTTTTTTTTTAATCTAGTAACATACATACTAGTGGAGTGAATGAAGCTATAACATAAGACACATTTTGAACGAAAAAGACCGTCTTTTGAGTTTGAATATCTTTTATGCATTATTTTTTATTTTGGATTGCAAACATACAAGGGTTTTTGGGGTCGCTGATTACGAATTTGAAGTCAAAAATAAAAAAATGGCGGCCCTAGGATGGCGGGAAAAATCTTCAGTTTTATACGAAATTCGTGATAATTATACATAAATTAAGAACTAAACATCTAACCAAAGTTTTTGGGGGTCCCTAATTATGAATTTAAGGAAACAGTACAAAATAGTAGAAAAAATGTTTCATTTTATTAAAATATTCATAAAGCAATAACGTGCATTGTATAACATACATAATAAAATGGCAAAAATAGTGGAAATAAAAAAAAAATGTAATTATTCCGTTTACATTTGGATGTTATACATTCAAATATTATAATTGTTTCTCGTTTACGATGTTAGTTATAGTTTGTTTTAGTATATTCTTTATTGAACCCTTCTTTAAGGTACTCTCATCTACCTGACCCCTAATCAGCATTCCTGAGCCTGTCGGTTTACTTATTATTTTTTGCCTTTCTCCTTGTACAAAGCTCTGTATTATTTATGTATGTTTCAGATTGCCCTGATGATGGCAACATCATAAAGTTGCCGAAACGTTGGCTAATGAAATTGTTAAGTTTCTCTTACCACCTTACCCTGACCGTTCCCCCGAGTTGAGTAGCAGGAGTTTCTTCAATATACAGTATGTCCCAGGATCCACTTGACGATACGTGAAGTGGCCGAAAAATTTCATTTTTTGACAAAAAGTAATTCTTGACCATCCCTCCTGCATGTCTTCAAATGAAGATTTATCGCATTAAAAATTTGGTTCCATATAACCTGTTCCCAAAAATTACGATTTTTTAAAATCGTACAAGAGGGAACTGGTCTAAATTTTAATTTTATGAAAAAATGTCATTCGCTATAAAAAATGTTATTTTTCAAAATAAGAAAGAATATATAAATATATATATATATATATATATATATATATATATATATATATATATATATATATATATATATAAATATATATATAAATATATATATATATATCAATATATATTAACACTTATTGCTCCAAAAGTATAAAATCTAAAACAACATTTTTGGTTTCGTTGCAAAGATGACAAAATTTCCTACAAGCAGTGGCGTAGGATTTCATTTTTGACGTGGGTGGCTCGGCACCTCCACTAAGGGGGGGGGGTACATACTTTTTATCAGTGCTCGATTTCTAGAAATTAAAGTGCCAGACTACAACCTACCCTCTCTCACCCCCCCCCCCCCGTTAGTAAAACGTCCTTATTTACTAACGTTTCGATCATATTAATACCCATTCGTAGCGCGGAATTTTTAGTAAACTTCGCTTACAGTAAAAGAAAAACATGTTTATTGTTGCTATTGTTGACTTACAAGTGACTAAATAATTAAAAACATTAAAAAAGCAAGACTGGTTTAGTATACTCACCTAAATGTCAACAGAAACAACAATAAACATGTTTCTTTTTTACTTTCAGCGAAGTTTACTAAAAATTCCGCCTCATGAATGGGTAATGATATTAATATTAATCAAAACTTTAGTAAATAAGGAAGTTTTTCCTGAAGTCCGAACAGTTTAAGCTTGGTTCTATTCCAAGTTATGGAACCACAAAGAAAAAAGATTTTTTAATTTTTTTCTTAATAAAAAAAAATGTATACATTTTGTGTTATGTAATTTGAGTTAATGAAAATTAAAATTACACTTTTCTAGTAGGAAATATTTTCAGCTTTACATCGAAACCAAAAATTCTGTTCTAGCTTTTATACTTTTTGAGCAATAATAGTTTTTATGAAACAAGGTATGCGATCTAAAAGAAATCATAAAATTTGAACTTGTGGGAGAACGGTTAATATTTGACCTATGGTGTATATGGCGTTTTTTGTAGCCCTTGAGGCTTAGAACAATCTACTTCATTTTTTCACAATATCGCCAGTCACCCTGTATATATACACTTATATACATACATGCATACACACACCTACATACACATGTTGTATTCTCTTAATTTATTTATTTGTTTTTAATTTTTTTGTATTTTTTTTAATACTGCACTATAAACTATATTTCTTTTGCATCTAATATAGTGTTCATCCTATTTTCTTCCATTCCAATGTGAATTACCTCTTAAATCTATCTACATATTTGATGTATTATTTGACTTTTCTTTTAATTATGCTGTGTAAAAATTAATTTTAGGACATTTATTGCATTTTTGCTTTCATTTGTAAATTGTTTTGGACATTCATTACATTTTATTCTTTATACTACTTCTATTTCATTTTAGTTTCGATTCAACATTTTGGTATTGTTGTAGCCCGAAGAAGCTGCAATGTGAAAGGCGAAATATAGCATTTAAAAAAATTTAAAGTGTTTGTCATTATTTTATATTATAAAATATAAAAACTTATAACCCTAAAAGAATTATTTCTTTATAAGTATTATATTAAATTACGCTCTAACATCACAATTTTTTTAGTATGATTACTACCATACACAATAAAAATTAAGTTTTGTTATAATGTATAACAAAACTAACTACTATGTTAACTAACTTTCAATGTTAATCCGACTTCTAGGGGGGTGGTCGAAAATCATTTATATCCATAAAATAAATTTTATATTGTACCTATATTGCTTTGATGGGTTTAAATATAATTCTCTCTCAAATAAAATTCATATTTTTCATCGAATGAATACAAAGTAGTATGCATTTTTTAAAGCTAAAGAATATATGGACTCAGTCCTGGGAATATTGTCCCATATCCCTTGGATAATTCTCTTAGGATCGTATAAAGGGATTTCCATGTACTAGAGGTAAGAGCATATTACAGAAGCATTCACTAAATTTGAATAGCTGAATGATATCAGCATTACCGTATATAAAAATCTCTACTGGTTTATAACCATAAAATTTACAATACATAAAACAAATCCCAAGTACTTTGGTAAAAGAAACCATCATATCAAACCAATAATAGCAGCGACTACACATAGTATTCATGGTAATACATGTATTCTAAAGAGGAAGCTAAATAAATTCAATTTATCTATTTTTACTTTCTCATCTACTTATTATTTATAGAAACTATTGCGATGGGTCGAACATTTCATTTTAAGATTTTCGTGGATTTACACGTTTTACCCTTGAGTCCAAAAAAAGGTGGTTTGATCAATTTTTGTTGTGTGTCGTCTGTGCACACGTGCGGAGCCCTACACTACAGGGCCGTTTTCAATATAATTTGGCAGATATGCTCCAAAAAATCATACGCCGGGTCGAAATCAAGAAAATAATTTTATCTCTACATATAAGGACGCTGGCCTAAAGAAAACTTTGATAAAAATGTCCAATAATAAAAAAAAAAGTTCTGATAATTATGATAAAAATAATTTAAAATGTAGTCCATCCAAATGCGAATCTTGCCATATAATTAGTTTTTCCAGTGAACATCTAGTTCCTAGGGAAAGAGAACGGTGAGGGGAGAGGGGTCAATTTCCTGTAAGGGAGGAATTATGTTTATGGTAAATTTCGAAAAAATGTTCAACTCTAATTAAATGTAAGCACAAAAACCCGAAACAACAAACACATAGAAATCACAAAACAAAGTAATCATGAACTTAAAGTTTAGCACAAGTTGTTCCGGACAGACTTTTATTCCTTAATTTAGAGACAGAAAGAGTACTTTATTTCCCCGGGAGCGGAATTTC